>BCLH01001263.1:74585-91695 GCA_001602315.1 Zoysia pacifica
ATAGCTCTTCATCTGATCATTTGACAGTTTTGTGAAAAAAAAAGGTCTTGAAATAAAAGATAAATAGTTATACTTATACCTGCAGATTATCTGTCCAACGATACAATCACAAATGATTGATAATAAATAAAACATCTCGCCAGTTGTGAATCAAAAGTTCATGGAGCTGAATTTCTGCTTACAACTTGTACAGTTGTGCGGGATAATAAAGGTTACATTAAGAAATCTCCATTCTCCATTCAAACTTTGCTAGCTAAATATATGTGCATAAGAATTCAGGAAGAAAGAAAATTCTAACCTAAAACAAGTGGGTGATTGGTTCCATAATGCTGGACACTAAATAAAATTTTAACCTAAAACAATAGACAAAAGAACTCCCAACCAGTGTTTTGCCATTGAGAAAATATGAACAACTTCAGATAATAAAAGCATGCAGACATGTATTATTGTTGAGAAAAAAAAAATATGGGTAGGCGGATCCAAGACAAAAGAAAGCACATAAGAGCTTACCTTTGATTGAATGTACTTCTCCTTTATTGAGAAAGTGTCACTAGGTTTAGGTTTCTCAATGAAAAGAATAGCTCCATTTGATTCATCCGTTCTGCATGAAAAATAAAATAATAGCACAACATATCAAGAAGGAAACTAGACAGAAAACAGTAAGCAGAGTTTATTCTTGAATGCGCCCCTGAAGTAATGTTAGTTGCCTGTTCCTTTGTGGAGAAGAAATATGCTCTGCTGTGGTAAATATTCACAGATCTCTTTCTGTGCCACAGGTCTTGTGTGGTTGTACCACAGATGAAACGGCAAAGCCACTATCATGGTCATCTACTAAGAAAATAATATTGCTGACATGTAAAACATAACGGAGAGAGTATCTTGTTGGAGCAAGCTGATTATCTTATTCCATATCCCTACCAGCAGCAAAACAGATTCATTTTAGCGCACACAGAAACACTGAATGAAAATTCAAATCTTAGTTCTCATCTACAATGTTTAAGTCCATTATAATGGTGATACTATGTTCAGTTTGCAGTGTAACTGCGGTGCTATGTTTTCAGTCAATGTTTGCTGATTATTACCAATGTATAGTTTGTGCTGTTTCAAAGAAACGGCATATAAGACTGGGTACAGACGACCAGTACACGCAATCCAAAAATTGTGGACTTCAGTACAATTTTCTTTTTATGTTAGGAAACGTCCCACAGCTTACAAGCAGCACAATGTGGTGTGGCTCCAAGGGGGTATTTGAGCAAAAATAAAGGATTTGATTATATAATTGAACATACCCTCCATCTTCTTTTGGAAGCAGAGCCTCCCAAATAGAATTAGCATAATCATTTCCGAGTCCATGAAACAAATCCATAATAATTTGACATCTAATCTTAAAGATCGAACCTGCATCAAGTAAAATTTGCTAGCAACGCTGAAATGTTGTACTACATAATACCATTTTTTCAATACAACAATTATAGGATTTTTAAAACCTCAGAAACCAATGAAACATCATATATTCACATATATACATCAATAACAACAAGAACAAAGCCTTTTGTACATATAACAAAGGTTATTGGTATTTAGTACTGAAAGCCGCACATGCACAATGAAAAATGAACTGTTTAGCTATTACAAGCCAAGCAAATGTAATAAATCAAAGTGTTGGTTTTCTAACTGTATCTTTCTTTTCTCCTCAAACTTTCCTATCAACATCTAAAAGTAAAACTTACATTTGGTTCAGCCCCATATGTTCTCTTTTTCATATCATTCTGGAATTTATGCAGTCAACCTTTTTAACTACTTTAACCACTAATGTGCATGGGAGTATTTAAATTTATCACGTGGAAATAAGTTATTATATGCATTAAAGGCATAAGTATCCTGCTGCACATGATTAGAACAACAAATAGCTTCTGCTACATATAATTGGAACACATACGACCAAAGCTGTGTAATTGTGAGATCAATGTCAAATACAGCAAGCAAGAGCAAAAGTGACATTGTATTATAGAAAGTTTGTTCAATTTTCTGTTGTATAATAACTATATATCATCACTATACAAATATTCCCAAGAATATGAACTTCACTTTTCCGCACGAGGCAGGGTTAACTGGAAGTTAACAAAACATATATCATGCAATGTGAACAATTAGATATTGTACCTTGGAAACATGTACTCCAAGATTCCTATGAGCCCCAGAACATTCGATGCAAATTAGAATACCCAAGTTTAGAGATGCCCAATCAGGGTCTGGAGAACAACACTGCACAACTATCATTTCCAGGAATATTCCTCAGAAGGTTGCATATATCATGTCCCTCTGAACTACTGTCTTCATGGGATACAGTATCAACAGAACTTGCAGATCTGTGATTTTCTGCCGCTACACTCCCATATGGTAACTGATATTAAATGAAATAAGAGCAAAATGAGTATCCATGCTATGTTGTATAGTCAAAATATTGAACACATTCATGTAAATGTAATGAGTAAGATGAAATCAATTCAGGCAGGCCAAACACTATTACTTTATTATTATTGTTACATGATTATCTGGTTTTTGGGCATAAAGTTTGACAAATCTATTTTTTGTTTCTACCAACCCGGTAAACCAAGATTAGTAACAAAAGCATTGAGTGATCTCTGGCAAACCTGCTGTGTGAATTGAGAATTTAGTAGAGAAGCTATAACTCCAGTAATTTTCTGGATCCAGTCCTTTTGATCAGCCGCTGATTCCGCCTGTCATAAACAAAAATGGAAGACATTAACATCTGTGCAATCAGTGTACGGAAAAATATGAAAAAATATAATTGAAATACGCTATTCTTGAGCATAAAAAACATGCATTGCATAAAGAAAATCAGCATCAGCGGAACAAAAGTTATAGCTACCTGTAATGTGTATGTCTTAATGGGTGAGATTATTCTAAAGCAAAACCTCAAATCGTTTTCATCTGCATCAATCTTGATGGTTGAAGTTCTGAGATCAATTGTATGAGATGATAGTGAATCTTCAGTCTGAGATGAAGCTCGTTGATTCAAGAATCTGAACCGTCCAAACACACCAGCTCCTTCCCCGACTGTTTGTTGTGATGCTGATCCTGGCTTTCCAAAAAGGAAAAAAAAAAGGTGCATATGAAGTGCATAACAAATAGCATAGGATTTAATAGAATGAATTATGACTCTTGAGAAACAACTTTTTAAAATGATGCATAACATCCCTTTAGAATTATCAATTGTAGAGAATTTTTGAAGTACAAATTATGCACAGCTGCCCTTAAAGAAAGACATTCGATATGGTGGGTCAGATAAATCCACTGAACGACAAATCACAGTGTGGATGTAATATTTCCTAACTATAATGCGTTCTAGTTAAAAGGAAAAAAAATAGTCTCGGTAAGCATACAAGTCACGAATACAAAAAACTGGTGGACCACAAGCTATTAAATAAAGGAAAAGGATGATTAGAGGGAAATAATAAATTATATTAAATATGAAATGACCAGAATACAAGTTTGCTTACTGGTACAAGCAAGAAGTCAAAATAGCCTCTGGTATTTAAGTGCCAAGATCTAAACATGTTCTCAAGCCACAATAAAACAGGCTAATTTAGATTGCATACCGACTGTTTATTTCCCTTATTTCCATAGTAGTATAGAGTCCCATGGCTGTTGAGAACAAAAAACCGCCTCTTCCATTCCCCTCGTAAATTTTTAGGGCGCTTAAATAGATAGCCTTGTTTGATAATTTGGACCTTGCAAAAAGAAATCAATAAATGGAATCAATGAAACACCATAAGACAAATATGAATCACCAAAAATTAAAACTTCAGACAAGAACTACATAAAGAATGGCAAACAAGTAAATATTAGATTTTGACCAAAGATTGGTAATTATTTTCACTTTTACTTGTCATTCTATGATTCAAAATTTGCTCCCAAATACTTGTCATTCTCATTTCCCAATACACCTCTCTCTTCCCAATACATCTTTCTCTCTTCCTAACAAATATCTATTTTTCTCCTCCCCGTTTTCTATCTACCATACCTTTTTCACTTCTCCTTATTTTTCCGTGCCCAAAGGTAGAATGACAAGTAAAAGTGAACAGAGGCAGTACTATAGAAAGTCAAGACTATGCTGGAAAGAAAGATCCTCAACATTTTAAATATCCTATTTATCAGCAATCAATCTCTTCAAAACATCACGTGAATTACTCCCTCCATCCCCAATTACTTGTCATCCTAGAGTTCACAAGTTTTCCCCTTTTACTTGTCATTCTTGCTTCCCAATACGCCTTTCTCTATTCCTAATACATCCCTATCTCTATCTCTCTCCTCCTCGTTTTCAATACATCCCTCCTTTTCCACCATCCTTAATCCTGTGCCCACACCTAAAACGACAACTAAATGGGGACGGAGGGAGTAGCATCCATAGGCTTTAAGACATTTTAGCCATTCTTGAATACTTACTTTACATATAATAATTAACTACCTCTCCATTAGCAGTTGACTGCATCAAAGCTTCAATGTTTTTATAGGATCGTAGACCGACAACATGGATACCATCACCGCTAGTAGATGTATCCACATTACTAGCCATTCTCACATTTGCTATTTCCTCTTGAGTTCTAAACTCTTGAATTCTCTTTGCAAGTTTATCTTGCTCATTGACAGCCATTTCTTTTGATTGTTGCGCATATGCTAGAACCTGTACCAAGACTTCAAGGTTAGAAAATTTATGTCTAAACCATAGATGAGCTAATTCATATTAATCATTTTCTTTAGTTCCACAAACCACTATGCCACAAGAGATAATATCAAACTTGGTGAATGAATGGTTCCATTTGGCTTAGTAGCTCATATCCCTATAACATAAGAACAAAACCAGTGGCCCAATCATTCAAAAACCGTATATTCCATAGAAGAGTGAAATGCACAGTAAGTTAAACTATTGTGGATTCTTATCTAGGTCCATGGACTTTGAAAATGAATGTCTAGGTCCTTGATCTATTTAAGGGTGCGTTTAGTTGACTGGATGAGCCTGGATGGAAGATGGCGGCCCCTGTTTTAGACATGTTTGGCAGCTTTGGCTCGCGGTCGACGGTGGACAGGGCGGGCAGGCTAGGGAATATTCCCCTTAGATCCAAGATGAGCCCATCTAGGCAAATCAGAAAGATGGGGCGGCCATCATCCACGTCAGATGGGGCCTGCCATGTTCGCCTACCTTGATGTTGCCCCTGCCAGCAGCTCGATGTGCCCTCCGCCCACCTCATGCCGCTACCTCCGGCATTAGACTTTGCAGTCCCCACCACCAGCTTGCCGCCACTCGCCTAAGCCCTGCCAACCGCCTCTACCACAGCCGCCGGCCGCCCGCCTCGACGCCGACGCGCAACTCACCCTTGCCGTCCACCATCGACGCGCGTCTCAGCCCTTGCTGCCCGTCTCGATGCCGACTCGCATCTTGGCAGGGGTCGCTGCCTCGGATGCCCCCAGGCAGCAGCTCGATGCCACGGCCTCAGGTGTCTCTACCACCGCCCAGCGCCCGTGTACACGCAACCAAATAAAAATCTTGGCCACCATCCACATCCTGCCAAACGAAAAACTTGGCCACCCCATCGATTCTACCAAATAAAAATCTTGGCCGCCCCATCCACAAAAACTTGGCCACCATCTTCCATCCAACCTTGACCATGAACTAAACACACCCTAAGTAGGTCACCAGGGTCCATATCACTTAATCAAATGCGATTAGGTCTAACATAGAAATGGGTTACCATCTACAAATACAAGAAGCAATTGCGAGTTAATCAACCTTCAGAAGTGAAAACAGTTTAGCTGGGCGCACTTGGTTAGTTGAATTTGTAATTATACTATGGTCTAGGAAAGAAACATTTCGTTAGTTTGGAATGAAATTTACTTTGATTGTGTAGCCAGCAAATTTTTTTCATGCTAGGGTGCTAGACTCATTATGTCAGACTAATCTATTTTATTAAAGGTAAGTGGGCCTGAGGTGAGGTGACCATCTTAAATAGTTTATGGACCTAGAGATCATTTTAAAAGTTTATGGACGCAAATGAGACTTCACAAAAAGTTTAAGGACCCATGGTGTATTTCACTCTTCCATAGAACATAAAGAGCAATCAAACCTGCTTAAAATATCTCAAATGGGCATCCATCACCACACTTATTGATTCCAAGAACTCATACTTCTTTTTTGCTTCGATGTTTGCAAGGGCGTGTACCTGAATTCCTTGCAGCAAATGAGATCCATTGGCATGGTTGAACAATATACGTCCAGATGAAAGGGGAAAATGTTGGTACATACTAAGTTAAAGCGGCATCTCTCAAAAGCTGACTTGGCATTGTGTAGGTCCTGTCAACTTGAAATTAGAGATAGTATGCACGCTGAATATGCATTCATCTCGAAAAAAAATAAATTACAATTTACCTCCTCAAGTCCTGCCCCACAACTTCTGCTCTAGTCCCTTTACGCACAGACACAAATTTTTCACTTGCCTGACAAGCAAGGAGAATCTTAATAAGACAAGGCGTGTGTTACAGTAAAATGTTAAAACAACAGGGTACTAAACAAATGAGCCACACTGATATTTTATTTATTTTCTACGACACCGCCATGAAGAAATAAAAAGAGGCACACAGATAACAGCATAGTTCAAACTCGATGCATCACCTGATCATAACTCACGGCAGCTCTATCCAAACTTCGACGACAATCCTATACACAGCCATGTCATTTGCAAAAAGAGAAGTAAGCACAAGAATCCCACCTTCAACATTAACATTAATATCGTATATAGAAGTTGTGCAGTTGTACCTATCGTATGATGAGAAGCCGCTGAATTTTGACTTAAGACAGACTTTTAGGACTATTTCACTTTTGTTACTCGTCGAGAGAAAGAGTGTTGAAGTTTGGTTCCATGAGCATAAAACTCCTTCAACAACTTTTGCTACTTATTGAGAGAAAGAGAGTTGAAGTTTGGTTAAATGAGTATAAAACTCCTCGAGCCATATCAACATTTAAGTTATGACATATACCATAGTAAGTATTGTTTCCTTAAGCTACAACCTACAAGTTACAACTAGCAGGTTTCTGTTTTCCTCTTTTTTGGGTGGATGTTAGGTATTGCGTTTGTGGTGAAGAGGAGTGGAGAGAAGGGTGCTTACCTTCACACCATTTAAATCCACGTTGATGAACTGCGCTAGACGTTCACTAAGCATATGCTCGACCTGTTTGGTGGGAAAATACTGATCAGAGATTCAGAATTATAGTAATATCCCTCAGCTCATTGGCAAAAAGGCCCGTAATATCACTCAATTTTACTGATAACATTTAAACTGGAGTTTTTTATTCAGTACATGGTTGCTAACCAATGGTGGAGTAATGTCTTTTGACTTTGAACATTGATATAGCTGATTTTTGTATATAGTGCATAGCTAGAATACTTAGTTCATCACAATAAGACAATTTGTGTGCTTTAATAAGGATTAGAGAAACATTTGATAACAATGGTTTTGTTATGGAAGCAATCCTTTTGGTTCTACTTCCTATAAATACTTGATTAGTTTAGCCATTTCAACACAGATATATTCAATCATAGACTGATATACTTAAAGTTACTTTGTTCATTGCAAGAAAGGGACAATTGTATCAGTGACCCAAGTTAACAAGCTAATTGTATGTTTGATTCTAGTTTTTAGGGTTTGCGCATTTGACCCTGGTTTTTCAAAGTGAAGCTGCCGTTTGGCCCTAATTTCTAACACCGTTAGTAGAAGTTTTTTTAATGATTTAAAAAATAGGAAAAATCAATAGATAATGAAGACCATGGGAAAAGGACAGAACTACCCTTGCTGTTGAAATTTTAAAAAATAAAGTATATTCGAAATGTTGCCAAAACATTAAAATTTTTATTTAAATTACATTCAAAATACATTTAATTATTGCTGAATTTTTTCTATATGCTGCTAGATTTTTTTTCTACATAACAGATCAATCGTGCAAAACAAATGAAGAATAGGATCAATAGTGGAAGGGCAAATATGTCATTTTTACACAAGACTTAACACGGTCAAGTGGAGATAACGGAGTAGGGTCAATCTCATTGTTCGTTTTAAAAAATCAGGGTCAAATGTGCAAACCCTAAAAAACAAGGCCAAACATACAATTTGCTTCTCAACTAGGGTCAGTTACGCAAATGGTCCATAAGAAAACTAAATACATTTGATAACAAAGAAGAAAGATTTTGTTATCAAAGCAATCCCTTTTTTCTCAAAGCAAAGCACCCCATTTGGCTCTACTTCCGTTAATTTCCTTTGTAGCAATATAAGATTCCTTCACGAAACTGCATGGCTCGCACTTATCATTTGTGACACATTGAATTCCTGCTGTTCCTGTAACATGTAACACTCAACACTGTACTTTGAATCTATTGCATATGTTTCAAATTTACCATATCACCCCATAATTTTAGGCGGAAAACATATGAAAGTACAGGTGGGATACCAAGTTTTGAACTGCCAGATTCTAATTTGAAAGGTAAGAGGAAAAGTATATATGTATTGCTAGCAAAAAATTATAAATGGACAAGAATATAGATCATGCCAAAATTCAGCGCAAATCAGGTCTGAGTTCCTTGAGTGTTGAGTTCAAAATTTACAGCTCAAACACATGAATGCATTGTTACTCATTTCTCATATGTCAAGTGAACCCAATAATAAGACAATTTCATATGTCAGGTGAACTAAACAGTGAGATAAATTTAGGTGCTACAGGATAGGAGAACCTGAGAACGAAGAAGTTCCTTGTATGTTCCAAGCTCCCTGAAGGCAGTAGTGAACTTTGACATAACAAGCCCTGCAACATAGCAAAGAATTAAGTTTCCTCAATCTCCAAACTATGAATTATCTAGTAAAACTGCAATTTACTGAAGGAATATATCAGATGTGATTGCAGTGAAATAACATGTTGCATCTTCATGTACTCAAATAGTCAAATATACTTAATGCTGCAAAAAAGGCACTAATTTCCTGAATAAAATTGAATATAAAAAATCAACAAATGAATTACAGTTCCTTATCGTGCTATGATAAATTAGAATGACAAAGAAAAAAAATCATTAACTACCGGCTCATGGTGATACCTTTATGTATACTTAAGATTGTAACTAACAATATAGTGGTTATCTGTGGACGTCATAAAGCAAGAAAGGCATTTCACACGACAAAAACATGTCTAGAATTTGGAAACTGATAGCCGAACATTTTGCTAGGTATACGACTATATGTAACATGCAAAGACAGAAACAAGAAAAAAAATTGCATTTGAGTTTGATTAAATAACCTCCAATGGCAACACTAATAGGGTCATCATGACCAGCACCAAATGCTTGCATAGCATCAGCAAAAGAAAGATCCCCAGCGTATCCTTCATCAAGTGATCCCCTGAAACTATTACTATTAGAAACACAATGGCATACAGTTTCTTATTAGTCTTGTCAACTCTACATACTGTCAAAACTCTAACAGTTACATGGGATACTATGGCAACTAAGGGTAGATATGCGAAGAAGTTTCAAATTTCTATGTGCAAAAATTTCAAGTTATTTGTATCAGATATGCAAACAATGTGTGTATAGTGAACCTTGTCAGTAAATAGGAACATCGAAGGTATAAAGGAACCTTAACAATAACTTGTACAATCAAGCAGTTAGTATACATGTCGCATTTGTCTAAAGCTTATGTGCAGCCAATATTTCAAAATATACAGCAGTACAATCAAGCAGTCAGTATATACAGTATGTCGCATTTGTCTAAAGCTTATGTGCAACCAATATTTCAAAATATACAGCAGAGGTAAAGAAATGTACATGAATCGTTTACATCCTTTATGAAGGTTTAAGCACCGTTCTTTCAGATCATCAGTAAGCTGTTCCAAGGAATTGACCTGCAGATATTGGAAAAAGGTCAGAAGCAACGCATGCACAAGTTCATGTACAGTACAAAAGCAAGGAATTAAAGGTAATAAGTGGACATGTTTAGATAAGTGCATGTCAGCATGGATGCTTTGTTCGAAGGTTTCTGCTTCCCCATTAGCAATTAAGCATGTTGCAACTATTCAAAAAAAGTCATCCAAAAAAAACATATATAATGCACATGAAGTTAAAGTAAAACTGTGTTTATTTTGACTATCAAAAATTTATATTAATACCGATATTTTCTAGAAGCTTTAATATTCATTTTACCAGAAAGTGTATCAAAACTTACAGAATTGCAATATGTAAGAGCATATAAACAGAAAATGAATGTTGCAATTCAGTAGGTCATATGCCCCGAATAAGGATCAAGTCATTCACTACAGGTTCTTTTGCAGAAGGGGAAAAAGACGATGACCAGGACCATACTCTGAACTTGCCCGTGACTCTCAACATTTACCAAGCCAATGAATAAATCCAAACCGCATCACAATGTGATCTAAGTATGGCGCTATGACAATCCCAACAGCCTTACCCTCTAACAAAAAGCGATATGGAACCATCATAGGAAGACCATGGCAGGAAAATCAGCTCCAGTGCACCACCAACCCAGTTCGCTCACACTAACATATAATTTCATTCATACAACCCGGGAACACAATTGTTATGCTCAGTACCTCCCACATTTATAATCCGGATCGGTCGCCAAGCGCTGGAGCACGCTCTTAGAGCATCTCCAATAGTTCTCTCAAAAAATCACTCCAAAAAGTACTTTAGGGGTCAGCTAAAAAATTTTTTGGGTTTATTTCGATCACCTCCTCTAATAGCTCTTCTAAATATAGCTTAAATTTGAGGCTAAGTGAATAATCGATCCCACGGTTAGTTGCACGAGAGATGGGATTAGAGACCTCAAAAAATTCTCTAGATCTCCCTCTCGGGGAATTCTGGTACCCTAGTAGGGAGATGTTTAAAGAAGCTGTTGGAAGAGTATTTTTACACTTTTTCTTTATAATTTGATTTAAGAGAAGTTGGAGCTTTTGGAGATGCTCTTAGCTCGAGATCAGTCCCAGCTTCGTCACAGCCACCCAAACACTACACACGGCCCGAACCCATCCACCGTCGTGAGCCAGATCGACCCAAATCCAACAAACGACGTCGAACCAACCGAGAACTGAGAAAGCAAGAAACAATGCCGCCGACGGGGGCGGATCAGGGAACCCGCGTGGCAGAGAGGATGGCAGGGCAGAGAGGAGGGCAAGGGCACCTGCTTGCGGAACATGGGGGAATCCTCGAGCTTGGTGAAGGCCGCCATGTCCGCCCTCGTGTCGCGCGGGAGGTGAGAGGCTGGCTGGCAGGCTGCTGCGGGCTGCACTGGAAAGCTCGCGGAGATCAGGGCGCGGGTGCCTGGGGGGGGGGGGAGGAGGCTGCTGGGTGCTGGGGCGGCACTTTGCTGTCACGTTCATGTACGTCGTGGTGGCGTCGGCGTGGCGCTGTCTGGTATGGCCTGGCCTGTTCGCGAAGGATGGGCTAGGCTGGGTTTGGATTTCGTCCCATGATAGATGTAGGCTACGAAATCCACAATGCGCGGATCGAATTTGCTTTCCTCGCCGTGTTTCCGATGCCTCTGACTGGGCTGCAGGATGCAAAGAGTCCACAGTGATGTTCATATGCTCATGTGTTTTGTTTTTTCAACGGATGTGCCAGACGCTCAAATTTGACACGTTTGCTGCTCTATTTGTTTATTTCATAAGCAACATATTCCAACATAAGAGAGAGCTTGGCCTATACACACACACACACGGTCACAGCTGCATGCACATCCATAATTCATCCAATTTCGGTGAATCCTATTTACCATTCAAAACTACTAACCTGGGAACATACGTGATCTATGAGACTACGACTCAATACCATTTAGCCGTGGATATCACCCGATGTTCATAGGTGCAACCTAGCCCTGTTCATTGTCAATTCTAATAAACTCGTTTTTTGTTCACAGAGTAGGAAACAAACAGTATACTACATGAATATTACTTGCGGGATTTTTAGCTTAGGTTCCATTT
The DNA here is from genome assembly GCA_001602315.1 of Zoysia pacifica. Lineage (NCBI taxonomy): Eukaryota > Viridiplantae > Streptophyta > Magnoliopsida > Poales > Poaceae > Zoysia > Zoysia pacifica. The sequence goes on from BCLH01001263.1 coordinate 86,638, forward strand.
GAAACAGAGTGATTTTATATGAACTGCACAAAAATTTCACAGGAATCAGTTTCATTTATAGGATAAAGTAAGATTGGAAAAAAATTAATCACAGCTTGACTTAACTGTGATGAACACCCTAGTGCAACCTAGCATGCCAACATTGCCAAGCTATGAGTATAAGCAAATCCATGGTTAAGGAAATAGGCATGCAAATTGATAAATATGTACACTGACTCATGAATAACACACCACGCTAGAAGGCTATAGGTATTAGCACGCATCATGCCACACGCGGGTATAGATACCTTGCCATAGATGTTAACCATGCATGCTTCATGTGGCACAAATGTCATCAGTTGCTTCCCATATCCATGTATTTCTGCACAAGATAAGCGGAAAAGTAGGCGGCATGTCCCCTGTTTATCAGAGTAACTGGTTAACGGCGCACTGCTTTTTACGTGTGAGCAGATAAAGGTAGAGTGTGATGGCATGGATGTACATTTGTGAAACTTCTATAGAGTTGTCATCATTTCATTTTTTCCCCCCTAAGATAAGCTCTCAGTACATGTCTCAATGGATCACTAGCGAAGCCACAGGTAGCTTGGTCAATCAGGGCTAGCTCGTGGCTTCCACATAATTTTGTTTTTTGAATATGTTGGCATGTGAACACACTGATTTACTTCAAGAGTATAATTTACATGAATATATGTAATTTTGAGGTCCTAATTTTGCTTAACATCTGAATCCAAATCATAAAGAGCCTCCAAAAGTATTGACATATCACAAATTTATTGATTAGCTTTTTGCTGTTTGGCTAAGGCTCCCCTCCTACATTCTTAATCCGGCTCTGCCAATGCAATGGATAAACATATCAAGCTGTCTACATGACGTAGATCACGTTCTCATTGCACCTAAACAGATGGATTGAAGCACTTGACACCTTGTAATGATAAGGAGATCACGATGACTTGTCATTGGCCTTGTCCCCAGTAGCCCCATTCTTGTCGCTGCGTAGTCTACTTCACATCACAAAGTCTTTGGCACATGCTATATAATGGTGGTCACACATGCATGCAAGATTGCCATGGTAGGAGGCTTCGTAAGTAACGCATGTGCCCACAGAAATTACTTGCTCATACAAGCAATGCACATAGAAAAAGGTAGAAAGAGCACAAAACCACAGAGTTTCCAGATGGTTCTTAGCCACTTGTCACAATAACTACGGCCCACGAGGGCAAGAGATGGTGTTGTCTCACGAGGGTAAGCATGACACAGTTAGAAAGAACAAGCGTCCATGCCAACAGAAACGGACACTGTCAGAAAAAAGGTAAGGAGACTTCTCTAGCAAGTGACTTGCAGATACACACCTCGCTGTTATTTAAATGCCTACCATCAATTGCTAATTCTCAAAACAAATCAATTTGCATCCACCTTAGATTTCCTTACAAGGTTAACGAAAATATTATTTCTATTTGTATGTTCAATACTCCTTATGCACTCATGATTTGTTATTTCTTAATGTGATTTCTTTCTTAACTTTGTTAGCACTCTTGATCTTAGGAGCTTGAGAAGCATGGCAGACCACCACCAGCAGCAATGGAGGACAAGCGACGATACCAATTCTGGTCGCCTAAAGCTGCCTCCTGGGTTCCGATTTCACCCCTCAGATGAGGAGATCATCACTTTCTACCTTAGGCCTAAGGTTATCAACACCAGATTCACTGCACACGCGATTGGAGAGGCTGACATCAACAAGTGTGAGCCATGGGAACTCCCAGGTAAGTACTCTTATATGTTTACGCATAGGCTATTTGATCCATGTGTTCTACTAAACTTTTAACAACAATTTAAATGCATGGTCCAGAGAAGGCAAAGATGGGAGAGAAGGAGTGGTACTTCTACTCCTTGAAGGGTCTTAAGTACCCATCAGGTTCCAGGGCAAATCGTGCCACAAAGGCTGGCTACTGGAAGGCCACCGGTAAAGATAGAGAGATCTATCAGGCTACATCTAAGAAGCCAGTGCTTGTTGGCATGAAAAAGACACTTGTTTTCTACAAGGGAAGGGCACCCACTGGTGACAAGACTGACTGGGTCATGCATGAGTTTAGGCTTGATGGAAGTGGTAAGCTTCCACATCCCGCTGCCAGCTCTAGCTCCTCCACCAGCATGGTCATGAAATCTTCTTCCCAGGTATGGTAGCACAACAAAAATCAATATAATTATTACATGCTAGCTATTTGCTCTAAATATCTTATGGTTAAATTAATTTTTTATGTTGGTGGATTGAATTTCTTTTTAGGAGGAGTGGGTGATTTGTAGGATTTACCTTAAGAGCTCATCGGTCAAGAAAGCACCAACACCATCAGTTGACATAGCCTCTATGGTTGGTGCTGTTGAACAGAGGAGCATGAGCTTCCCTTTACCCATGCAATTTCCCATGGGACCAGGAGACTTCGCAAGAGGCTCCAACACACTACGTCACATCATGGACCCATCTCCGTCCTTCTACTCTGCCACTGCCATTAGCACAACTATATCTCCTACTATATTGCCTATGGCAGACATGGGCAGCTATGGTCTTCCAATGGACACCACCCATTTTCAAGACCCAATAGCCCCTGCGCAACCAATTTTATACAATCAGACAGGGATAGGACCAGTAGAGGATGGCAGACTCATGGGTGGACTGGATAGTAGATCAACATCAATAGTTTTACGTGATCCAAGGATGAGTGCCCAGCAAACCAATATTGATATCTCGTCAGTGGTGTCTGCTTGTCTGACATCACTTGACACCATTAACACCGATGATAGCACATGGAAATTTTAGACCAAAGAGAGAAGCCAGGTCAAGACATCGTTGGTGCATAAATATACATATATAGTTGCAGTGTATTCTGTGAAATATGCATGAGGACTATATTTGTAGTATGTGTGTATGTAGTATACTAAGTAGAAGATGCATTATGTATGTGTGTTTGTTGTTAATAATTTATGGTTTTGGTTATTGTGGATCCATATAGACCTGTAAACTTTTATAAAAAGTGAGTTGTATTTTTGTAACACATTATGTGAATTAAGTATGTTGTTTAATTAAAAAAATTTATTTGTCGTACCGTTCTTACTATTACTAACTAGCAATGTGGCTCAGGCATCTTGTGTCCCACGCATATGCGTGTCTGTTATACTTTTTCGTCCCTAGTACAAATTCTTGTGTATGCACCACTTTAGTAAAAAATGCATAAACCTCCTCGTAGTACCACTTAATGTTATTTTCATCCGTGTGGTTATCTCCTGCCTCTGAAGTGGTGAAGTGCTCGCACGGAAGACTGGATCACTCATCGCCGCGGATCCCGAGCCCGTGATTGCGTACGCCGTCGCGGAGATGCGCTCGGCACGGCGCCACGGTCGCACGAAGGTTGAACAATCGCCTGTCACAGGGGAGAACAGAACAGAAGGATCCGTTCGCCCCGCCGAATCGCCGTGCCGCCGGACGTCAACCACGGTCCTCGACGCTCCTGCGCCGCCTGGACCTGCAGCCCTCGGCGTCCCAACAGCCGGATACTGCTGGCGTCCACGCGTACCTCGCTGCCGCTTACGTCGCGTCCAGTCGATCGGCCGTGCCGGCGCCGCTCTCGCGCGACGGATACCGAGCCGCGTGCTGTCAGGCACGCAGGCAGGCGCTCGGTCCAGCCTGACACGAAGATCCTCGCCAGTGACGCATCCGCTCCTACAGGGCGGCACAGTGACGCGCTCTGCCGCAGAGCGCGCGCCGTCCGTCCGTTCGCATCTCGCGAACCACAGGACCGTCGTCACCAAGAGATTGATTTGCAACGGCTTGCTGGTACAGTGGTAACCGGAGTACACCTTCAACTGGTTACTGTGTGCGCCAATCACCTAAATCAAGTCTTAAAAAAACTTCTCGACCATCGGCGGCTGCCGGTGGCGTCGAACGGAAGCGCACGCGTCGCGGCTGATGTACTCCCACATGGATTTTTGACTCGTGGATCTGACTCCCAAGCTTTCCATGACGCCCTGTACTTGCTCGCCCGGTTCCGCATGGACCCAAGGGTCTCGCCGCGTTCATGTGGAGGGATTAATTCGCGTTTGGCGTGCCGCTCTCGAAAAATTTGGAGCGCGCAGTCGATTTGGGTGCCAATGCCGGTATGCCGTGACGGTGTTTTTGTCAAACGGAGGGAGCTGGCTGGCGACGCCGGGCCCGGGCGGCCATGTTCCGCCACCTTCTAGCTCGGAGGACGGAAGAACACGCTCGTTCTTCTGTAGTAGTAACAAATTACGGCGCGTGCAGATATGATTTACTCTACAGGCTGTTAGTGCTGCAAGCTGCTTACTATATCAGGCGGGCTAAATCTTTGATACTCTACTAATAAGACGGTGCCATTGATGAAATTACAAATAAGGGAGATCCTTTGATTCAAGGCAAGGAGAAGTCCTGTCCAGGCGGGGGCGGAGTAAATTCTCGAGACTCTTGTGTGCTTCCTCTTCGGCAGCAAGGAAAAGATTTCATTTCGGCCGCACGAACACGAGGGCACGTGTGGATCCCCCCCGTACGGCCCGTATCCGATATCTCGAGGATTCACTCGCCGCACAGCTCACTCGGGATCTCCTGGACGATCGCCTCGCCATTTGCTTCCGTATCCGGCGGGCGGCAGGCTCCCCCCGCGCGTATATAACCGCGCCACCGGGCCCTGGCCGAGGTGGAACGCGCCGACGCCGATCGTCTTCTCAGTGTTCACTCCACTCGGCGTTCGTCGACGTGTCTGAGTGCCTCGTGTCTTTTGGCGTTCTGTGGTGCTTCGTGCGGCGAGGTTCAGATGTCGACCGTCGGAGGAGCGGTTGTGGCGCCGGCGGCGACGGCCGGCGGTGGCGCGGGGACTCCGCACGTCCTTGCGGTGGATGACAGCTCGGTCGACCGCGCCGTCATCGCCGCCATCCTTCGGAGCTCTCGCTTCCGCGGTGCGTGAAGTTGACTGACTGCGATCTGTTCGTGGTCGCATGCTTATCTGATTCCGGTGTTATTTTGCTCATTTGTGCAGTGACGGCTGTGGAGAGCGG
>BCLH01001264.1:0-11175 GCA_001602315.1 Zoysia pacifica
GCCGCGGGTGTCCATGATCTACTTTGCGGGGCCGGCGCCGACGGAGCGGGTCGCGCCCCTGCCGCAGCTGCTGGGGCACGGCGAGCAGGGCACGTACAGGGCCTTTACATGGGGCGACTACAAGAAGGCTGCCTACTGCTCACGCCTCGGCGACAACCGCCTGGCCCCGTTCCAAACCTAGACACTTGTCGAACGGCGGTAGCTCGATCAGCTGCAGATGCTTCTGCCATTGCCAGCAACAGCTCAGGCTCGACGCGACCATGCTCCACAACAGCAGTGGAGACCAGGACCACCACCAAGCTGCTAGTAGTAATAGGACTGATTGCTTCATGGACCAAGGCCAGGCCAGCTTGGTTGGTTGAAGGAGACGTGGGCAATGAGTTGGATTATTATTCGGTTCCTCATGCTTTTGATTGGCAAATGGAGCTGAGGTGCCGCAAAACCTCTGTATAAGCTCTCTCTGGGTTTGATTGTGTGTGCGTGCATGATTACTTTATATGGTATGCCACTTTCCATATTTGTTGTGCTGAGTGGATTGGATGAATGACTCCATTGAGTAAGGTTGGGAAACATCTTTAGATTTCTTGCCTAAGGATTGGGCAAATCTGGTAAAGGTTTCTACACCTAAATATAGCAACGGCAGAGATATGCCTGCCCTTCTTTGCTCTACCATTGTTCTTGTCTTTGCTTTCACTGTTTCCATTTATAGTTTTGTCTTTGGCTGTGTGATTCGGTGGTGTGCGTTTGAGGTGGACCTAGTTTGATCTCTCTTTTTTTAGGCCACGTAGTTTAAACTTTTAATTAAGCCTAGAATTATAAATTTCAAGTTTCGGTTTCATGCATTAGACATTCACATACACATAATGTTATAAAAAACTTTTCCGCACTCCAATCAATTTCAGATACACGCCCTAAGCACTACTTCCAATAATCAGTTTCAGATAGACCGTTGGAGATTGAACTGGCTTTCCCGCTTTCAAAGGAGATCTCCTTTTAGATTTGGTTATGTTTAAGAAATAAGTATGTTGGGCATTTGTTACTATAAGTATAAATCTAACAGTGTTCGCATTAAGAGTAACGACAAGACTATATTTTAAAGTGAGATATCAAATTTAGATAAATGAAAATAATCTGCACACTGGATCATAAATATATACGTCGTTCCCAACTAAGTGATGTTCTATTTCAAAATAAGGAATATACACTATGAGGATTGAAATTTCAATGACTTTTCAAAGGTTATTGTAACACATTACTCTGACGTAACATCTTTATTAAGAAGTAGGTATCAAGATTAAGCCTCTCGATCAAGGTGGAGAATGTTAGAATTAATCTTTGGCTTGACCGAGTTATCTGAGATTAATGTCTTAATTACCCCTAACAGCGCCTTGATCGAAGGTGTCCTTTCATTTTTACGGCTTTGGTCCCGACCACACCGTGCTATAAAAGAGGGTCCCCCTCTATTGTGTTGATAATGTAAGACTAATTGGCCACCTGACCGTCAACCCTGACTGATCAAGGAAGCACGGTAGTGGTCTGAAGATCCCTCGCCACCATTGCAGGACGCCCAGAAGGAGAAGATACACTACTGCATATCTGCTCAAGCCTGCACAGGACATCAATAATGATTAAGATCAGTTCTTGAGGTTAAACATGTGTTCATAACATCGGACTAGATAGATCATGAGGTTTTAATCTTAGTTTTGTGTGATTAAGTTCTAACAGAGCATGACAAATGTCTCAATCTAGACAGGATTGTAGATGGGTGGAATTATAAACCTGCTGCATAATTTTTTCGACGGTGATTGGGGTGTGCTCGATGGAAAACCGACCCGAATGCCATGATCTCAACAATGTTTGCATGGCTTGTGCCTGGCTGGGACAGGGAGTCCTCACCGATGCCCTCAACTGGTGGAGAAACCTTACTTCAATTCTACAAACAACTGATGTGGCAGTAAGAAATTTGGTTGGCTTTTCTTTATTCAAGGGGGATCCACTGTAATTTGTTGCCACATAAGCTTTTTTAAAGTTTTTGTAACATTTGTTCAAAGACATAATTACTCTGACCGGTGCAGGAGCAGAGCGCAGAAAACGGGTTTCTGTCCCTCGCCAGAAACCGGTGGTTTCAAAAATTCAAAAAACAAAGTGAAAAATCTAAAAACCGGTAAAACTGGTCTATAAACTAGAAAAATTGTTGTCAATTGCTCAAACCGATTTTGTTTCAAATTGAAAAATTCAAAACCGGTAAAACTGGTCCACCACCCGATTGTTAGCGCATTAAAGATGTTTCTTTTCCCGCCCACATTTTCATTGCTAAAAAATCGTTCACATGACCAGCTCTAAGAATTTATGCCTCTGCAACTCTTGGATTTATGCATTCACTGGTTCAGAAACATGAATATCTGGTCACAATCAGGTTTTTCTTTTCATTTGTATCGCAAAAGCTAGTTGGCACCAGTTTGGTTGAAAATTGAGAAAAACAAAAAAACTGCTATAGTAAATTATAAAAATCAGATAAACGCAAAAAAATAGAGTTTCAAAAGAAAACCGCTTGGTTTTCCCGGTTTTGAATTTTTCAATTTGAAACAAAATCGGTTTGAGCAATTTCCACCGGTTTTTCTAGTTTATTGACCAGTTTTACCGGTTTTTAGATTTTCACTTTGTTTTTTGAATTTTTGAAACCACCGGTTTCTGGCGAGGGACAGAAACCCGTTTTCTGCGCTCTGCTCCTGCACCGGTCAGAGTAATTATGTCTTTGAACAAATGTTACAAAAACTTTAAAAAAGCTTATGTGGCAACAAATTACAGTGGATCCCCCTTGAATAAAGAAAAGCCAACCAAATTTCTTACTGCCACATCAGTTGTTTGTAGAATTGAAGTAAGGTTTCTCCACCAGTTGAGGGCATCGGTGAGGACTCCCTGTCCCAGCCAGGCACAAGCCATGCAAACATTGTTGAGATCATGGTGAATTATAATAAAATATATAATATTTATCAATTTTTTTTAATAAAACAAATAGTTAAAGTGAAAATTAAATTTTAACAACGACAACAATTTAAAAAAAATGAAAAGGGTATTATTCAGCACGGGTGGCTGCACGAACGCGAGCCAGTGACACCTACCCAGGAAAAAGTGACAAGTAGGAGTAACTTGATTTGATTTTACCGGCATAACTTTATCAGAAAATATAAACGGGTAATTAAAAAGATCTGTGAATCGGAAGCTGTAAAGCCTGTAATCCTAGTGCTGACTGCAGAACAGAGCAAGCAAGCATTGGCAGTGACGATCGCGTGAACCTCGTCATTCCATTTCACCTCTGCGCCTTCTTCTTCCACAGGTCGCGGAGCGCCCGCATGGCGCCGGGCTTCCGCTTCCCACTAGCGCCATCCTCTTCCGCGCTCTTGGCGGCCCTCTCGCCGACTCCATCCGAGGTGTGGCCCTGTTTGTCCACGCTGTCTGCGGCCTCCTCAGCCACGTTGCGCCACCGCTCCCTCTGCGCGCGGGAGCGCTGCGCCTCGGCCTCCAGCGCCTCCCGGGCACGCTCCGACGACCGAAGCTGCTCGGCGACCCGGGCCTCCCTTGCCGCGCTCTCCCGCAGCCCGTGCTCCGTCTCCCGCGCCCTCGCGGTAGTCGCCTTCACGGCCTCGCTCGCCTCCTCGGCCATCCTGGTGAGGTCGGCGTGGTCGGCCTCGAGTGCGGCGATGTCCGCGTCTTTGAGCATTAGGTTCGCCGTCAGCTTGTTGAGCACCGTGTCGTTCGACGCCAGCTTACCCCTCAGGTCGTCGAGCTCGGTGTTCTTCGCCGTCAGCGTCTCCCTCAACTCGTCCACCTCCGTGGCCCGCACCATTAGTTTCGCCCTCAGCTTGTAGACCTCCATGTCCTTCGCCATCAGCTTTGCCCTCAGCTCGTCCACCTCCTGGCTCCACATCTTCTCGTTACCGTTCGAGATGATTCTGTTACCCTCCTCCTTGCCCGTCGTGTTCTTGGCCTCCTCCTCGTTGTTGTTCTCCGGTTCGCTCGGCACAACAGCGTCAAGAACATCGATGGCCAACGAGATCATAGCACCTTCATCATCGTCGGCAACTGCCTCGACGTCGGCAGCTTCGGCTGCTAGTGCCAGTACCTCATTGTCACCGTAGCCATGGACCGCCGAAGTGGCGACGACGTCGTCCCACTTCTTAGCGGCACAGCGCTTCTTGGCCTCGACGAGCGCAGACCGCGCCTCCTTCCTGGCCTTCTCGGCCGCCGTGAGCTGCTCCCGCATCTCCGTAAGTTGCGCGTGCGCCTTCTCCAGCTCCGCCTCCAGCTCAATCACCCGTGACCCAGCACCAGCGCCGGCGCCAGCAGGCCCGGCACCCGCTGGCTTCTTCTGAAATGAAACACCATGCAGCACGAACGCCTACGTAATTAATTAATCGTGCGTAGGAGTATAACAGAGGATTCTGCATTGTTAATCATTTTGGGGAAGACCATGAGTCCTTGCCTCATGCAGTGGGCTTCGCGGCGCTGTGCCACGGACACCGACAGGGCGGCGCGGCACGCCGCTGCATGATTCTGAGCCCGGTGCCGCGTTCAAGCGCGGCAACGGGCGCTGCGGCAACTCCGACCCCGGCACCGCCCTGAAGCAAAGGTGGCTGTGGCCTGTGGCTTCAGCTGGTTCTTTGGGCGAACAAATTTGCCTCCATACAATAGCATACAAGAACAAATATGAAGCCGTGCAAATTTGCTGAATACCTGGGCCTTGTCATGCGGCTGTCCGAGTCCTCGAACTTGCTGCTACCCTTCTTTACGTTGGTCGTCTGTCCAAGCATCATCTGAACTGGTTCTTGAAACACGTCTAGGATTCAGATCCCGATTGTTATATCGTTGAATGAACTGTCGTTGGCACCGTTGGGTAAGTTTGGGTTGGCGTCCACGTCTCAGTTTTAGTATTGACGCGGTACAATCGTACAGATTGGATGCTTAGAACTGAGCTTAGCGCATTAAAGATGTTTCTTTTCCCGCCCACATTTTCATTGCTAAAAAATCGTTCACATGACCAGCTCTAAGAATTTATGCCTCTGCAACTCTTGGATTTATGCATTCACTGGTTCAGAAACATGAATATCTGGTCACAATCAGGTTTTTCTTTTCCTTTGTATCGCAAAAGCTAGTTGGCACCGGTTTGGTCGAAAATTGAGAAAATAAAAAAAACTGCTATAGTAAATTATAAAAATCAGATAAACGCAAAAAAATAGAGTTTCAAAAGAAAACCGCTCGGTTTTTCCGGTTTTGAATTTTTCAATTTGAAACAAAATCGGTTTGAGCAATTTCCATCGGTTTTTCTAGTTTATTGACCAATTTTACCGTTTTTTAGATTTTCACTTTGTTTTTTGAATTTTTGAAAATTTAAACAAAAACCGGTCGTCCGGTCACTGAAACCCGTGAAAATCAGACCGGATTTTTCTGTTTTGGAAACCTTGGTCACAATTAAAGCAGATATGATGCAAGCGTACCTTTTTTTTTTTACTAAGAGAAAATGCCAATGAACTGATCAGGGAATGTGTGTTGATGGTTGTCTGAAGCAATGAACTGAATGCTATATCTCACCTGGATGATGCGAGGTTTTACCAGCACGTCCTGAACTGCACGGAGATTTATTTGCTTCCAAGTTTACGCCTGCAACCTCTGTTGGAAGATGAAAACCGAAAGAAAGGATGAGTAGGAGAAATGGATAGTACGGCTGGAAATTAAGGACAGAACACATATCTCCGTAGAAGAAATGGAGAGGATTAAAAGAGTTGATTAGTTCTCCCTTCGGTTTTAATTTATTGACACTGTTGACTTATAACATCAATTTTGACTATTTGTCTTATTCAAAAAATTAGTTACAATGTATAAAATTATTCGTTGTGATTTAAATTTTACTAATGATAAATTTTTTAAATAAAATAAATGATAAAAAGTTGACTTTTAAAAATCAAACAGTATCAATATTTTAAAACCGGAGCGAGCGAGTATCTCGAGCCGGCGCAGGAGCAGAGTTGTATGGGACTTTCTGATCAGCCAAGAAGGTAAGGACATTATCTGGAGTACACGCGATACAGTGTAGTCGCGTTCTATTGCTCTGTTGATTGGACTTGTTCTATTAGCCGTTGCCCCTGGGCTGGGCTGGATTGTCGCCAGTGTGGGCCTTCTTCTATTCCAGCCCATAAAGGCCCTATCTGGGATCCATAAATAGTTTGTCGGAAATAATAACAGGAATATGATTGAAAAGTTGCACATGTCAATCTTGAGCCAAATTTTAGATCTCGTGCACAACGATCATATGAGTATGTGTCTTATCCAGCAGTATCATTGGAAAAGTCTCGCAGCCAGTATGGGCCACGTTTAGCTCAACGAGCACATAATATGGGCCTAAATTGGCTGGGTCTGTTAATCTCAGAAAAATTCCCAGGCCCGCACCTCTCTGTTCTTCGTTTTGCTATCAATAAAGAAAATGATGTACTAGTATCTATTTAAGGTGAAAGCTTAGAGGCTTTCGGATTTTTGCCGGTAGAAACAATGTGCTTCGAAAAATTGTCACTGGACTCATAAATTATAGACACAGGTGGTTCCATGTGTCATTCACACAGATGGCAAATTCATTTCTAAATATGCAAATTTCTCAGCTTATTCATTAGTATACCGCTACTCTTATTTTTCTTTTTATTCATAAGTGATGGGCAGAAATAACGCTTCCCTTTGCCATTAAATTCTAAAAAAAAATGCTACTGCACACAGATTAAAAATGCAAAAGGGATCAACATACGTAATTCATCAGGAACGCCACAAATTTGCCGTACCAATCATAATTCCGATTTCGTCAGGAAGATCTGAGTAGGGATTCTTACAGCAAAACAAAAAACAATAAAATCATGCGTATGGTTGTTGGAGACACGACACCTGACACTTGCCCCTGTAATAACTAACAGCATTGGAATTATACTTAAAAGAATAAAAAAAAAGAAGAGGGGAGACGTTAGTCCAACAGTCATCACGTAGTTGTAGAAGAGAGGATTCTGATGTCCCAACAACTCGCCAAAAGCATAGGAGACTCTCCTCGTACTTGGATACTGAAGCAAGCAGTCCATCCAGTTATGTTTGCATGCCAGCCGGCCATGCACATGATTAGCGGTTCTGTATAAGGATTCTTACTCCCTCCTGCAGCATACTTTTTTTCCCCCAATTCTGCGTCTCGTGAGCCGTCGCCCCGGGCAGGCAGAGGTGCGCGAGACAGAGTGTCGGCGGGCGTTCTCCCTCTCCTCTCCGTGCTAATCCCACCGTTGGACACGAGAAAACGACCTGTTTTGATGCAGCCTGCATGGAATTATGAACGCGACGATGACGCCCCGTCTGCTACCGATAATGGAGCCCGACAAATGGTCACCTACCGGTTGTTATGCTGATCTCCACGAGAGAGACCACGACCATTTTGTCATCGCTAGGGTTGCGACATTCCAATAATGTAATCTGGCAATGGACACTAGACATTCTGTTATTTAACTTTTTTTTTTCATCTTTTAGCTGCATTTGCAGCTGCTGCCGACGAGCGTATCAGATCAGCTGTCAGTCTACTACACTGCTACATGGCATAAAACATCAAGAAATGGATTGAGCATGCAGTTGATCCCTTGATCTAATTAAGTGACCAAATTTCACAGCGGCAGTAGAATCTCTACAGAAATTTCCCATTTATGTTCGCTTTGTTTGTGCAAGAATTACTGTAGAGTTCGTGCACGGGCTGCTCTGCCGAGACAGGAGTAACAATTTGTCACTTGAGTTCGGTCGCTTCCCACCACGTGATCACGTCCCGCCCGACGAAAACCATGCAAAGCTGGTGCACTGAAAGCTAGAGCCTCATCAAGCAGGCAGATCCAAGTCGAAGCAACCACCTTATTTAATCGGCTTGTTAGCGTAGTGCCGAGCTGCGAGCTCAGTCGCAGTAAGTAGCCGAGCTCAGCAGCTAGGGAGCTTTGCACAGCTTGTCCTAGGCCGCAGGCGCGGGGCCGTCGATCATGGGCAAGGCCGACGCCAACACGCGCATCAACCTAGCCGCGCCGCTCCGCTCCGTCCGGCGCAACGGCGGCGCGGGCGCCGAGGCGACGGCGGTGCCGGCCTACAAGCCCGGCGAGCCGTCCGGCCCGGTAGGACATACCGGCACCTTGCCGTTTCGGTGGGAGCAGCGCCTGGGCCACCCGAAGAGCGTCCGCACACGGCGGCCGCAGCTGCCGCCTCCTACGACGACGGCCGCTAAAGCGGCCACCAGCCCGACGCGGAAACAGACGGCGATCGCGCGGGTGGAGGAGGAGCGGTGCTCGGACGCTTGGTCCCGCGACGACGTGGTGAGCTGCGTCACCGTGAACTGCAGCGCGACTGGCCTTAGCGACGCCGCGAGGACGGCGGCGCCGGGAACAGGAAACCGTGGTAGCGCCATGATGGACCGCTTTCTCCCGGCCGCGCACGCCGTGGCTGTGGCCTCCCCGCTGTCCACGTTCCGTAAGGCCGGGTCCGTCAGGGAGCCCGCGCGGCCGGCAGCTGGTACCGCCCGCGCCGGCACCGGTGACAGATCGCCAATGCAAAGGCGGCTGGCTCTGCAGCAGGTTCCGACTGAATACCTGCAACTGCTCCCTGCACAAGGCAAGAACGTAGAGGATGACGACGACGCCGACTTGGATGTACACAGTACCCATGGCTTCGCGTCCAAGAAGTGCGGCTTGCTCCCCACACGGTGCGTCAAGAGCACCCTGCTGCTCCTGAACCCGGCGCCGGCCATGCGACGCAGCCGCGGAGCGCGACGAGGGGACAACGGAGGCGGAAGCAAGAGGGAGACGAATCCCCTGCTCCGGAGCTCGAGGAAAGAGCAGCAACAACCGCGACATGCTGGAGGACACGATTCCAATACGGTATCACTCACTCCTTGTCCTATATATCCTCACATGTGCATCGACTTTACCGGATCAATAACTAACTAAGCATTATGTCGCCATCCAAACTCACATGTTCATGGTGTAATCTTGCAGCTATCGTGGGAGGAGCTGTACATCAAATCCCTGCTTCGATCTGTCGGCGGTGGGCGGACGGGACCTGCAACCGCCGTTGCCTCGGAGCTGGACAGAACCGTGCGTGAACTCTACAAATATCGAAAAGGAGAAACCGTCCAGCCGAAGGCGAGCCACCTGGGCTTGCTCCTGGTTCTCGACAGCTCAAACGAGCAATGCCACGGCTCGTCGGCACGGAACGCCACCGACGCCGACGAGACCGCGTTGTTGCTCCCGCGTGCCAAACGTTCGCCGAACGCCGGGAAGAAACTCAGATGGCGCAGCCCCGCCGACGACGCCGGCGGCTACGGGTTCCCGCTGCTCCTGGAAGACAGGGCTGCCGCGCCGGGGCGCGAGATCGTGCTGTCGCCGCGAACCGTGCTCCCCTTGCCGTTGCCCAAGTCGCCCTCGGAGTCGTGGCTCTCGCGCGCGCTGCCGTCGTTGTCGAGCAGGCCACCTCCGGCGACGTCTTTCCTTGGGCTCCATATGCAGTGCAGGAAGCACGCTCCCCTGCCCTAGTTCTCCATTGAGGCGGCCAATGTCGTCGATGATCATGCCGGGCAACGGCAAATACGCGCGCCTATTCTGCCGAAGTGATGAAACCTGCCCTTGAAATTTGCAACCCCTGACACTGCATTGTCGTGCCACCTGCTTTCTCGATCCGCGGAATGTTTGTTCACTGGATTGCCGTTGACTTTTATAATCTAACTATTTATTTTATTTAAAAAATTTATTTTAAATATATAAAATTTTAAATTATATTTCAAATAACTCTAATGATAAATTAAATTATATTAAAATATATAAAATTTATCAAAATATTTTAATAAATTGAATAATTAAAGTTAAATTTAAAAATCAACGATGAAATCAATTAAAAAACGAAAGAAGTATACTGTTAGTAGCGCTCATCTAAGATTAGGAATGCAACTACTCTGGTAATGTTGGATTCTTCGAAATCTCAACTATCAAGTGGGCACAAAGGTCAGGTTTTTATGTTTGATGTTGTAGTACTCGCTGATGGGAGCTATTAAACTCGCTGTGTATTCGTCTTGATGTTACGTACTTCCTAGAATATGTCTTAAACCAGTTCAACAATTAAACCTTCTTCCCGGAAAAAAAAAACCTATGCGATCGACCATGCCTGATCAAAGACTTCCCAGCAAAAGAAAGGGAGTCCCATTTACAATAGTACAAGTCATCGTCTCTTCAAGAACATAGACGCACATCCAAATGACTCGATCATCAGACGGCTAAGAACCAGTTCTGCTAGGGACAACGTGTGTCCCTGTTTTTTTTGCCGCTTTTTCTCCCGTATCTGAGCATGCTAGTTCAAACTACTGCTACAGCACAACATATATAGCAACTGATAAGCCACGAGTTACTTATTCACAAGCCAGCTTCGTGCCAAAGCTGGTGAGGCAGATAGCAAATGCCTGGAAAGCTGACAGAGGCTGCCGGTAGTCCATTGTGAAAGTGTCATCCTCGATCTTCCCAAACTGCAGGATCACCGTCTCCTCATCTCCAACGCCCCATGGACCGCCGGTGCCAGCTGTTGCAACAAGCTGGAAGTTCTTCACGGAGGCGACAGTCACCCGGCCATGAAAATTTAAGCACCAGCACTGCAGATGCTCATGCCATCGTGGGGCTTTGTTTTTGAGATCCAAGAAATTCGGAGCAGGCATTTTCTCTTTGGATGGATCTGATGCAGTGCCCTGAACTACAGGGCACTGCATAGTGCACTGCATTCTTCTAGGCCCCCTTGTTTTTAGGAAGTTGAACTTATAGGTCACTTGACCAACCTCAAAATTACCTCCAGAAACTTGTGGGCTTATCTGCTTGCTACCGAACGGGCGAATAGAACGACTTCTCGAAGGTTTAGCACCATCATATGGTGACTGGCTATCATAGATGATGAACTTTGTCCCCAGGAAATCCGATCTACAAGCAAACATTATATGATCAAAACACCATCCACCTTTACAAGAAAAATATAAGAGAATTAGCTTGTGTGTAGTGTAAATTATGATTTTATTACTCAACGCAAGTCCTGAAGACTTCACTGCTATCACTGGATCAACTGTATGTGCATTTGGTTGAAAGTTAGATGCCCCCA
>BCLH01001264.1:24599-52583 GCA_001602315.1 Zoysia pacifica
ATGTTGTTTATGGTCATTACCTATTCTTTTATAGTGGTGATACTTATATACTTTTTTCAGGCATTTGCTAGGATTGAGAACCATTATTTTGTGAATAAAGGATTTTTACCGTCAGACTCGTACCTACTAGACAATGTTGACAAGATTCGGCATATCAAAGCTTTTATTGTACAGGTATGCTTGTTATTAAGACTTGTTGATTTTACAATGTAAGCATTCATTGTTGCTCCATAGCCATAGCCGGGTATAGTAGAAGGTGATCCATGCTATTCAGGAGTTGAAAGCTCCTTTTTTCAATAGGGTTCCATCAACCCAGCAGCGTACCTTTAAGATACTAAGCTATATCCATATGCTCCTTTAAGATCCTAAGATATATCCATATGCTTCTAAGGTCTAGTTTTGTTTATGTTCATGCATTAGGTTACACGTTGTCTTTATTTTTTGTTCCTGTCTATCAGAAAAAAATTTAACACAAAAAAGAACAACTTTGTACTGAACACATTGTCCTATGGAGCATGTAGTTGTTGCTAACTTGCTATGCTGGTCAGCTTGGTTGTCTGGACAATTCAGATCTATAAATGATGATGGAAATCAGTTCTGTAAAAACCTTCGGGTACTTGTACCTGATTTCTTTTTTATGTTGCAGGGGCGGTATGATGTTTGCTGCCCTATGATGTCTGCTTGGGACCTTCATAAGGCTTGGCCCGAAGCAGAATTCAAGGTAAAAACACCATTCTGTGAGATATAAAATCTTGCACTTCATGCTGGGAATTGAGCTAGCTTAAGTTCGACTCTGAATATCAAGGATTGAAATTTGAAAATAACCTCTTGAAGAGTTTAGGTCCTAGATTTACCAGGGTTAAAAAATAAAAAAGGTTGCCATTTCTGTCAAAGAAGCTTGAAGATATGGTGCTGTATGGAGCTTATTAAAGAGTAGTCACAGACATCTCGTTTAGATTTACCATGCCTACCAATCCTTGAATCTGTGTTCTACTCCGTAACATATTTTAGCAAAAGCCAACCTAGCCAAGCGGTGGCACAATGCGATAGTTACGTTACCCATCCCAGATAAATTTTTTTTCTGGAATCAACAGCTATACGTAAGTGAATTGTTCTCCCCTTATACACAGTTCACTGTCAAATTTACATGCCATGTAACATCTACTGTATTCATAACCCTTGGTAACTTGTTAGTTGACCAGATATTTTCTTTAAAATGCCTCCACATGCAAAAGCTCATGTAAATTGGAGCATTTACATACTCGCACACTGGATGCAGGTTGTTCCAGATGCAGGGCACTCGGCCAACGAAGTAGGTACTGCCGCTGAATTGGTAGCAGCTAACGAAAGGCTGAAAGAAATGATGAAAAAATGAATGGGCTAAAGAGGTGTATTTGAAAGGCTCATTGATATATGATGATTTCAAGGAGCAATTTTCACTTGTTTTTATTTGGGTTGCTTCCATAGGAGTGCAGAATAAAATCAGTAAAACTGCTAGCACAGCCTGATTGTGTTTCAATACCGAACATGACTACATAAGCAATAACAATTGCCATGAAAATTGGATATGTATACAGTTCATCTCGTGCCCCTCCCGTCACTGGCTCTTGAAATAGAATAACACGGTTGCAAAATTTAAGACGACTTCGCAAACCAAGTTTCTACACATACAGTACTAGCGCAGATAATTCGTTATAAATCTTAGCTATCACACAAGGCACAGAACAATACAGCAATCCTTGTCCAGCAACTTTCTTACATGACACTACAGGAAGCTAGACAAGTCAGTCCAACAGCTGCACACCCTAGTCTAAACCCACAAGCATGCAACAAAAAAAGCCAAAAGAAGCAAAAGCGATTTGTCGTAACCCCATGCCTCATTCTTGCAGCAAATTCACTTGCCGAAACCTTTCAAACCCACGCCTCAATTCTTCTTCTGTGCCCTATACTAGGCAGCACACGTGCTGCCACACATCAGGTTCCTGGGATACAAAATTCACAAGTTGATTCAGTAAATCGCTACTTCTTTAAACATTTCAAAATCACACGAATCATAAGCAATAAATCAGATGCCCTCGTGAGTTGTAATAGACTACAAATATACTGGTCCTCAGGGTGCAAAGTTACTAAATTATAGGTTTCCTTGTTGGCATTTTAGATTATGAAAACAGATTATAATCATATGATTCAATGACTCAACAAACTAAAGATGAATCTTACATAATAGAGCATCCAGAGCTTCTCCTGTTTCTCTTTCTTGCAGTCACCGGCTCCCTTCTCCGAGGGGGTTGAAGGACCACTTTGATGGCTGTATCGAAGACAGCCTTGACATTCTAGCATGGCAAACATCATTTACCAATATTTTTGGTCAGTACACAATAGTTCCACGTCCAAAACAGTGTTAGCATAAACTAAACTAACAATAAACAATAACCAAAACACAACAGAATTCAAATGAGTACCTGCTGTGTCTTAGAACTGCACTCAATATAAGCAGCAGCACCAATCTGCTTCCTCAATTCTTCACCCTGCTTATAGAGAATACCTGATGTAACCACCAATTGATAGTATGTGTCGTTCAGTGTGGGAAAAAAGGTAGATGATGGAAGGCTAACCTCCGCCGTCGTTATTGTTGAAGCACCAGGATGGTCAGCAAGGTAGGCTCTGTGGTCACGGAGATCTGCAATGCAACCAAATTCCTTCCACTCAGTACTGGGGCAGTCATGGCACACTTCACTAAATCAATCTCAGATTCAATAAAACTTCTCACCTGACTTGGTCCCAACGAGCACAACTGGAACATTCGGCGCAAATCGGCAAAGCTCTGGCATCCACTGTTTGGTCAGAAATAGGATGACCAGTTCAGAAAATTCCAGTAAAAACAACAATGACGAATCAGAAAAGTGACTGCAACTATACTGCTTGGGGCATTGAGTGGTGACTGCCCCAAGACAAAGCAAGACTCTTCTAGAACCATATCGGTCAATACGAGTACATATGTTAGAGATTGATATATCCAGGTAATTCAAGCTCTGTCCCTAGAGAGACATCTAACAATAGGACTTTATCGATCTTACTATCAGCATACCTTTTTTAGAACATTCTCATAACTAGCCCTGCTAATCAAAGAGAAAGCTAGCACGAACACGTCTGCACCCCTGTAACTGAGCGGCCTCAACCTGCTGTAATCCTCTTGCCCTGGGCGAAGGAAACAGAGCAATCTTCAGATTCCGACTGGGTGTACTCAGCGAAGTTACAGCTGTGAAAGTTGATAAAGAACCAGTACCAGCAGTGTCCCAGAGCCCCAAGTTGACGATGTTGCCGTCCACGGAAACATTGGCGCTGAAATTGTCGAACACCGTGGGAATGTAGTCCTGTCAGAAATCAAGAACAGAATAGCTGTCATTCATTTCACTTTCAGCAGGCAGAGAACTGTGAATCAGTGAATGCATAAGGCAAGCTGCTTCCATCCCATGATTTTTTCCGAAAAAGGAAAGGGAAAAGAGCAGAGTCCGGATGGCGAGCATCGATGTACTTCAGCGCCTACAAATCCAGGAAAACTCTAACGAAATGGCCCAGATTTGGAAACAACTGATGAAAGGAATACTTAACCACCGAATTGCCGGTTCTGAACTGTATGGTAGATTCAGAAAAAATAAAGAAAAATCTCGACACGAACATGGAAGAGATTGATGAGACGGGTGCAGCAAGGAGGGAAGGAGGGGACGCATGGCGGCATACCGTGGGGAACTTGTTGCTGGTGTAGCAGATGAGCATGCAGGTCTTGCCGACGGCGCCGTCCCCCACCGTCACGCACTTGATGAACTTGGTCACGCTCATCTCCACTCCACTTCGTCGTCCTCCTCCCTCCCAGCAGGCAGCGGCACGAGCAATGGAGAAGGAACAGACAAGGACGCTTGTCTTGTCTTCTCCGAGAAGCCGACCCGAGTCCAGCCAAGCAAAAATAAATGTAGGCAACGGTCTCGTGGCCTGGCTCCTTAAAGAACTCGCCGCTCGCAGCTGTCTCCACCACCGCTGCCAGATGGTCTCGGGAGGTGCGGTGTAAATGCGACGCGCGCCGAGCCGGTCGGTCGGTCGGTCGGTCAAGAAGGTTTGCTTGCCGCAGTGCCCCTTCTCCTGAGGCGAGCAGCCGCAGTTGACAGCTCTGGGCTCTGGCCGCCACTGACGCACTGTCACAGTGTCCTGCTAAACCAGATTGCCCCTCGTGATTATGGCATCTACAGTGCTCTCTCCAATATGACTAATAATATTTATAAATTTAAATAATTTTTAATATAAAAAAATTATATATTATAAAAATATGTTTTATAAAAATTTTAATAATAATATGATCTATATATAATAAAATATTATTAATTTTATATTATTAATAGTTAAAATTAAAAAAAATTTGATTTTCTTAAATACAGAAATGCTTATATTCTTATGATTATGGCATCGTAGTACTTCGATTACGAATCTAGAGTACTTGTGTTTGATTACGACAGAGATTACTCGATAAGTAAACCTGCACGGTGCTTTGTACGAAAAGCATTTAAATTTCTTTTTTTAAAAAAAAGCACTCGTACTGAAAGTCTGAAAACGCTTTAGTGCTCGTGATCATGCGCCACGAGTTTCAAAGTTCAAACTCGGGGCAACGTTGATTTTGCTCGCCCCGAAAGAAAAGCGGAGAAGTGTGGGAGCCGAGGAGGAGTCGCACGGCCGCTTTGCTTTGCCGGCAGATATTCAAATCGAGCTTTTGAACTGCTCCCCGAGCGTACTCTCAGGCAAGCAGGAGCAGCCCAACGGTTTCCAAGGACCGCGCCGTCATCCTGTCCTCTCTCTCCTCCAGCGCCGTTCGATATTCCAGTGGACGGACCAGGAGTCCTCAACAGGAAGTCGGTTAGAAGGAATATTTAAAATATAAATATGAATAACTTTAAATTGTTGAGTTAAAAATATAAAAAATCATATCATTCCTTTTTTCTTTAAAATAGTTTTTTTTAATACTCCATTCGTGCCGCTTACAAGTGTCACGATTTGAAATTTGTCCACGTGAAATTGTCGCTCTCGCCTTTTGATGTCCGTGCACCCTGCAATAAACAAACAATACGGTTCTTGTTTTCTCTCACATCTCGCCTGATTTCCTCCGCCATCCCACCTGATCATTGCAAGTTTTGCAGTTATTAGCCACTTAGCCAACCCAGATCGGCCAAGCAAGCAGGGAGCACGGCGCGACGGAGTGGAGGCGATCCTTCGAGCCCGACCAAGTGGCGGTTCGACGAAGCGGTAGCCTAACAGAGCGAGCTCATCGAGGTTGCAGTAGTCCAAAGGAGTGCAACCCATCAAAATGCCGACGAGGATCAGGATGGCGGTAGATGAGCTCCTTCCCTTGCGGCTCAACAATGGCGGTTGTGGACGAGCTCCTTCCCCTTGATTCTAGTCGACGAAACCATCATTCCTGAGGTATAAAGATATTGCATCGAGTCATACTCGTTGTGCGGCCAAAGGATTTCATTTAACAAGTGATTTTATTTTATAAAAGTAGTAGCCCAATCAATTGTTCAATGTTTCCTAGGAGTACTCTTCGGTTAAAAAAAAGTTATTTCAAAAAAAGTTTAAGTCAAATAAATAAATTTTAATTTACTACACTTACAAATGTGAAAAATTATATAATTAAATTTGTCTTTGTCGTAAAAGGTGATTAGGCTTTTATTTTTATCAAAAATTGGATTTGTCTTTGTTGTATTATATTTTAATAAAAATATTATCTATAAAAAAATCGGTGGTAAGGCTGAACGATGGGCATTACTGGGTTGACACCACTCGATCTGCCTTGGTCGTTCCTTCTCCGGTAAGCCATGCGCGCTTTCCCGCTTGGCGTCTGTGCAGAGCGTCAATCATCTTTCCTGCAGCGTAAGTTAGCTCCACTAAGTCGCCGTTTGGCACGGCTCGGGCTTAAGCCAAATTTTTTTTTATTTTTCTTCTTTGACTTATATTATAATGTAAAATTTTTTCTATAAACCGAGTTAAAAGCCATCACAAAAGCTCTCCAAACGAGCCTTAAGTCAACGGTGCAAAATCTATGCTGAAGACTCCAAACAATGTAACTAAAAAATTGTACATAAAAGATAAAATATTTTTTATGATAGATTATAAACATTGTGCAACATATCACAAGAGAGAAACAACTTAAAACTACTTATAAGATTATGACCAAACCATAAAGAATAAAAAATTAATTATTCTTACTCTCCCGCTTTTTCATTAATGTTGAACATGATTTTTTATCTCATATTAGATTTTACTTGTTGCTTGTACATTGTGCATACTATCAACAACTAAACTAAAGTCTATTTACATAATAGCCCACTCTTATGGACTAGTTGTCCACAAACATTGTGGTTGCCGTAAGCAACTGACATGTTGTCTCATGCAAAGATGGACCCCAGATGCAAATGAATATTCCTAGTTCTGCACATTTCTCCGCGCTGGCGTTCTCCTCGCGTCAATGACAAACGGCCCCAGTGCGCGGCGGTCGAGCAACCACTCCGCCCGCCGCGGCGCGCGCCCAAATGCTGCCCGACCGGCACCGCCCCGCCCCGCGCCGCGGCAGCAGCTACCATCCTCGCAAGGGTGTCGCCGAGCTTCTCCTCTTCCTCGCGCTCGTCGTGTTCGCCGCCGTGATGATGTACGGCTCCGCCTCGTCCACCCGCGCGCGATCACGAAGCCGTCAACAAGAGGAGGAAGGCGTCAGCCGCCACGCCGCGCCGGTCAGGGTCACGATCTTCTCTGCGCAGCGGCCGCCGCCGGAGGGCTCGCCCGCGCGGCAGGAGCTGGCGGTGCGCTCCTGGCTGGCGCTCCCGGGGAACGTCAGCGTCGTGCTCCTCGGAGCCAGCCACGCGGCGGCCGCGCTCGCCGAGCGGCTCGGGAGCCGGGTCACCGTCGACGCCGCCATCGATTCCGCGTACGCGCTCCCAACTCCCTTCCTTAGCCGCTTTATCTTCGATGAAATCACGGGGACACCATTCTTTCACTCGATGGTGGCTTTTGGTTCATCAGGTTCACGGGGACACCATTCTTTCACTCGATGGTGGCGAGAGCACAGGCTGCTTCTGATTCTGATTTTTGCGTTCTCACCGATGCCGAGATCGTTCTGCTTCCTGAATTTGTTAACGTGATAACACGTTTAAGCAAGGTTGATCGTGACTGGTTCCTTGTTTCAATGTCACGTAACACCACCAAGTTCCAATACCAGCCGATTGACAGTGGAAGCGACTGGGTACATAAACACGGCAAAAAGGAAGTGAGCTTCAAGACTGTACAGTACCTTTTCTTCTATTTAGGTTTAATGCTTAACTTTTTGATTGGGTACAATTGTAATCGTTTCTGACCAAGTGTTCTATATCTCAAACTCTCGATTAGTTGCAGGAGATTCCTGCTGACAAATGGGTAGCAGATAGCTCTGACAGGGGGATAATCATGGCGTGGAACAATCCAAGCAATCCTTTACAGGCAGGAGTTCTGCCTCCTTTTCTGTATGGAAGAGATGTGCATAATTCGTGGTTCATGCACGAGGTTGTATCATCTGAGATGAGGCTCATCTTTGATGCAAGCAGTCTCGTTCTTGGACTGCATCCCCCTGAAGGTTTTATCTTGATGCACACCATGAGCTTGAGTAAGAATGACAGGTTACCTATTGGATCCTCCTGGGATTATAGTATCAATCAGTATCTTGCCGCAGTTTATGGGTCGTATTGCTATCAGTTACCAAGAAGGCACTCTACTATGCTGTATAAAGTGGTAAAGCATTCTGAAGATTATAAGTTAAGCAAAGGTGACGTGCTCACCTTATCGAATTTTGTCACTGGTAAAGAAGACAAGGTCTACACACATGGAAGTAACCCATGGAGGAAAGAAGATATTTGCTTTTCCTGGCATGATCACAGCAACTCTTTTATGACCTCAGCCCCAGTTAATCTTCCATATTCTTTAAGCATACTCCTTGAGCTTGTTGCTGATAAGAACAAGTCAGTTGTTCTTGGCGTGGCTGGAGAAAATTACAAGGATATGCTAATGAGCTGGGCATGCCGCTTACGTCATCTCGGAATTACCAATTTTATAGTCTGTGCCTTAGACCATGAGATCTATGAGTTCTCTGTTTTGCAGGTAATATATTCTAATCATTTCTTCTCTTTTTCGTTTCGACATTGATTGACTTTATTGCTTTGCCGGCTGTAACCACCTCAAGCTTTTAATCCTAATTCTAGGGTTTGCCAGTTTTCAGAAATCAGTTATCACTAAAGAATGTTAGCTTTGACAACTGCCACTTTGGAACGAAGTGTTTTCAACAAGTGACCAAAATGAAGTCAAGGATTGTTCTGGAGATATTAAGATTGGGATACAATGTTCTGCTGAGTGATGTCGATGTTTATTGGTTTCATAATCCAATGCCATACATGTACTCCCTTGGTCCTGCAACATTTGGGGCACAATCAGATGAATACAATGATACAGGTAATTTATCGATCATATCGTTGCCCTCAAGGCTCCACATTTTCATATATTCCCCTATCTGATTATCTATACCACAATCAATTATTGCTTCAAATAGAATTCTAAACACGGGTTCATTTCAAGTAATCAACACACACTTTGAGTTCAGTCGATTCGTTTTGGCTTATGCACCTGACAGTTTTTTGTTGCATGTCCTCAATGTTGTTTCTTGTCAGGACCAATAAATCTGCCACGTCGATTGAATTCAGGGTTTTACTTTGCTCGCTCAGATGATGCTACCATAGCTGCAATGAAGATGGTAGTAAAACATGCTGAGAATTCAGGTTTATCTGAACAACCAAGTTTTTATGATGTCCTGTGTGGGAAGGATGGAGCAAACCGCATTGGTGATGATAAATGCCTAGAGCCAAATACAAGTTTGACTGTTGTGTTCCTGCAAAGAGACTTGTTCCCCAATGGAGCTTACAAGGGTCTGTGGGAGGAGCATGATGTAGAGTCAATTTGCAAGGAGATTGGATGCTTCATCATACACAACAATTGGATTAGTGGAAGGAAGAAGAAGCTTTTGCGCCAAATGGCGTCTGGGCTATGGGACTATGATCCTACCTCCAGGCTGTGCTTGCAGAATTGGAGCGATAAAAGTAGATACAGAATAAAGGGCCAATTTCATCCGTTTGAACACTGACAGTTAGTGACTCTCATGGACGGAGAATGCCTGCATAATCTTCTATGGTGGAAATGCTGCTGTTTAAATATACAGACGTAGTAACACGTTTTTTATATATATAATTGTGTTCCCTGCCCTCTGACGGCAAGGTGCTCCACTGAACAAATGGAAGGCTTCGAGCTCCTGCCACATTGATTTAAAAGATGCTCATGAATCATGAGTTAGAAGATATTCATCTAGATATGAGATTCAGTCATATTATGTTACCAAAAGAATTTGGCCCTTGCAATTACTTTTTCCGATATGAATATAACAGAATACGAATTTCATTGAATATGTATATTCAACCTAGTCACCTTCATTCGTCGCACAAGCAGAGCATGCCCGTCCTTGAGCTCAAGTTGACGGAACAGCGTGACTGACGGGCAACAGTAAGACGAGAATTGAAGAGCGAAGCGTTTTGGCGCGCGACAATTGGCATTGGGCCGTAACGAGATTGGCGAGTGAGTTTTAAAGCAGAGGGCGTACGTCAGGGGAGGATTAGGCACCTGTAACAGAATTCCTCTGTTCTTCCTTCCCCCCTTCAACAGGAGAGCTGCTTATAGTTTCAGCAGGCCTGTAGCTCACTCGAGAAACGAACCAGCAGGACGATAACTGAAACCAGGAGGACAGGAACATAAACTCCGGAAGTTAGAACAGCAAAACATGGCACCACTGTTTCGATCCAAGTTACAAGTGCAAGTGCGTTTTAATCCGAGTTAAAAGTACAAATGCTTCTGCTCCCAAAACTTTTACAAGTTATTCCAGGTCTGCGTTGCGGAGACGGATGATCTCACTTCATCTTCGCTTCTGTAAACAGAACATGCTTGTTGACACGGGGATCGTACTTCCTAAACTCAAGCTTCTCGGTGATCCGCCGAGGGTTCTTGCGCTTCACGTAGAAGAATCCAGTGCCAGCGGCTGAAACCAGCCTGATGAAGATTGACGCACGCTTTGCCTTCCCCATCTGCGATTACAACTTCGCAGCAAAAGAATCTGAAACGAGGATGGAAATTGTAGACATCTGATCAGAATTCAGTGAGGTAAAATTCAAATACCCACCAAAGTCAAGGCCGGCCACTCGAGGCACAACCGCACAAAGCAAATAGTTGAGCAAAGTTAAAAGTTACTTGAGCAACTGGAATGTATCCTAGAAATGACAGAAGTCAACAGGTTATTCAATAAACTGACGGAATATCAACAAAGGCATAATACTCCCTTCGTCTCAAAATATAAGTCACTCTAGACTTCCTTAGTTTTTCCAAATTTTAAGTCGTTCTCGCTTTCCAATATAATTTTCTCTCTTCTCAATATTTCTCTATCTTCATCTCACTCCTTGTTTTCTATGTATCCCATATTTTGCACTCTCCTTAACATTTTATTTTGTGTCCAGACACAAAACGACTTATAAATTAAGATGGAAAGAGTAACTTATATCAACTAAATAATCAGGTAGCTAAATTGGAAAGGAATGGAACCAAAAAAAAAAAAAAAGATCAACAGATCACAATAGCAATTACTGCATTTTAGATAAAGTAGTTGGTGAACTCAATCATAATCGCAGCCCACAGCCTCTTATGTTTATATCCTCTGCCACCAGCCATAAGAGATACCAAGGTAAACTGTCTATGTTTTTCTACCACTGCCCAGTCATTGTAATCAAACACAACACAGCACATGCTTCACATGTGTACTACAGATTCTATTCCTCCATTTCTACTGCGTTCAGCATTTAGATAATTCATTTGTAACCCAGCTTCATCATGTCTAAATGCTACTTCCTCTGGACGTTTTTGATCCGGAAAAAAATACAATCTGATTATCCGAACAGGGGCAAGCGAGGTGGAGGGAGGACCAACCGTGCCTAGAGGTGGATTCAGCCAAAAGCCTCCACATTACTGAAAAAAAAAAACTCTGATACTGAACAAATCGATTGCCCACAAACTCGGGCTCTGGACTGTTTATCGGGCACGGAATATTGGGTTTAAGGGTTCACAGCCGTAGTAAATAAAGATCAAGAGCGACAGGAGCCACGAACCGATCACAGCGACGCAGCGGATCCTCACTGGAGAAAGAACGAAGAAACGGTCCAAACCTATACGGATCTCCACTCCTCGTGGCCGCGAGGCGGCCAGATGGAGCTGCGGCGGACGCTGGGTGCGTATGCAATTGGAGTTGGAGCCTCGGCTCGATCAGTCAAGACTCGCGAGTGATCGGAATGGGCTGGATCGCGCGAGTGCCGCGACCGTGTCTCTTGGGCGGTTGGGCCTCAGTTTACGCTGCACCCAGTCTGGGTTCAATTTTTTCCAAGAAAAGAAAAGGAAAAAATCTAATTTAACTCCCTCAATTCTTTTAATTATAAAATCAGGTACTCAGACTCTCTCAATTATCAAACTCATTTATTTTTCCACCTCGAGCCATTTTGATAGCGGTTTTCACTGGCAGCTCAGTCCGATGTAGACTTCTGACCTGGCAAATCCCTACTGACGTTGAATGTGGATATGTCTTTGCTTTATTATAAATTAAAAAATAAATACTTAACAAGCTTAAAAAATAATGAAACACTGTAAAGATTTAAATCATCTTACAAGAAACAAATTTTTGTTTTAGGCCCAATTTAAAATTTGAAACACATTTTATTTTAAAAATTTAGAAAAACAAATAAACATAAAAAATAATCTACACCTTCAAATTTTTTCGATATTAGTTTTTATCGAAAATTTTTGAAGCTCTAGATTATTTTTTATGTTTATTTATCTTTCTAAATTTGTAAAATAAATTGTGTTCCAAATTTTAAATTGTACTAAAAAGAAAAGTTGTCATTTGTAAAAATGATTTAAATCTTTACAAAATTTCATAATTTTTTGATCTCTTTAATTATTTATTTTCTAATTTAGAATAAAGCAAAGACATGTCGGCAGTCCACCTCAGCAAGGATTTGCCACATCGGTTGTCCACATCAGAGTGAGCCGCTACATGGACATCCACGTCAGTGAAAACCGCTATTCAAACCACTTGAGGAGAAAAAAATGAACGGGTTTGATAGTCGAGGGAGCTGAGTACTCGGTTTAATAATTGAAGCAGGAAAAGCGAACGGCCATGGTAGCTGAGGGAGTCAAATAGGATTTTTTTCAAAAAAAAAAGGGAAAAGTTGTCGGTTTAAAAAAACTATCATGCTTGTTCACTTTTTATTCCTCAATTACAAAATTAGTTATCCGGATTCAATCAACTGAGAAACATGTCCATTTTTCCTCCGCGACGAGTTTGGAGAGTGGTTTTAGTTGATTTTGTCATCCACGTGGCAGTTCTAACTGATGTGGACAAGTCAATGTTGTAAGGATCAAGTTTTCCTCCACAACCAGTTTGGAGAGCGGTTTTAGTTGATTTGATCATCCACGTGGCAGTTCTAACTGACGTGGACAGCCAATGTTGTAAGGATCAAGTGACCAAAAAAGTGTTGAGTCGGACACTAACACTACTAAATCTTTTTCTCGCTCTTTCTAACTTCTATCAGACTAGCAACCAACTTCTGACAAGAAGAAACTAAGCATGAGAACAACCAAGCAAAGAGACAACCAAACTCTAGAAGATAAATAACAAGCTATCAACTATTTCAAACGAGAGCCACCAAAAGATATGACCAAGCAACCTATCACACTACTCACAATAAGATAAATATGGTAAGTAAAGAGAAGGGTGAAAAAGATGCTCAACGATTTTTTTCGAGGTCTCGAAAGGATGGCGCATTCCCCTAATCCTCGTTGAACAACTTCCGTCGGAGACTTAGTTCCTGCCGTCGTTTCCGTAACGATGCTTACAAGGGTACGCTTCACTCTCGAAGTGAAGTCACTGACAGCCCGACTATAGCAAACAATGCCCAAGCGCTAGAGCAAAACTTCAAAGATCATGCACTCACTTTTGGTGTCTCTTTCGAGCGGGGGACTCAAACCACTCACAAACTTGATGTCGTCTTTCACAATTTTTTGAAAGCTCAGATAACGACGCCTAACCGATCTAAGCTACCATATACCAATAGTAACAAGCCGAAGATACTACTCTCAGCCTCACAAGCTTTACGAATATATAGATGCTCTTTGCTACTCTTCATAAGCACTCAAGATTTCACTAGATGCTTACTTGTGCTTCAACTTAGTGACCTTTGGCTTTCACAAACTATCTCTCAACTTCTCTGACCGCAGGTTATCTGCACAACAGCTCTCCCAATGGTTTAAATAGGATCCAAGCTCTAAGAGACCCATTGAGTGCCATTGCCAAAAAAAACTGACTGTTTTTTGCAGTCACCAGACTGTCCGATGACTGGGACCACCAGATTGTCCAGTGACTTTTGGTCTTCGACTGGCAGAAAACATCCTCTCTAAAATGCATTGCATGTGACACCAGACTGTTTGGTGCATACCTTCACCGAATTATCCGATAATATTCTCTTTTGGACTTGCAAAAACAACTCTTCTGGACTTTAGCTTCTGGCTCACTAGACTGTCTGATCGTTGCACCATCGGACTGTTCGGTGACTTCTTCACTCCAACTATAGAGAGCACTAGACTCTGACTTCCTGCACTCAACGGACTATCTGGTGACTCACACGGACTGTTCGGTGACTCACACGGACTGTCCGGTAACCTCAACAGAGCTGCATCCAAAAACCTGCCTCTCTGAATTCTTGATCCCAGACCACACCGAACTGTCCGATAACACAAGTGGACTGTCCGGTGACTCTTTGTTAGCTGCCTTCGTCTTCAACTTGATTTCAGCTTCACTTGCTGCAATTTTTGACATCTCCAAGCTTCCACTGATCACTCAAGTGACTCAGAGAACCTAGAGCATCTATACTATCTAATTCTTGTAAAACTAAGACGAGTGACCTGACCTTTCTTAATAGTACCTGTTTTTTTATTAACACAATGCCTAGAACTAATCCACACAGGGCTCTAGATCATCCTTAGCTTTGGACAAGCTTCTTTTTGAAAGCACATCTGAAATCCGAACATTCTTAAAAAACCCAACTCGTAGAGGTGAAGAATAGTGTTGATAAACCTACATCCAACGAGTTAGTTAATGATTCTCATTTAATCACTAAAATTATTCATACTTTTTAGGGACTTCAATGGTCATAAAGCTAACATATGTGACATTCTCTTCTAACATGCACAACCGATATGTCATCCCTTTATTCTAAATTAGAAAATAAATACTTTATAAGCTCATAAAATTATAAAACTTTGTGATTTAAATCATTTCACAATAAATAACTTTTATTTTAGACTCAATTTCAAATTTGGAACATATTTTTCAAGAAATTTAGAAAGATACAACCATAAAATAATCTAGATCTTTGAAATCTTTCGATAAAATTTCTCCTAATATAAACATTTGTAGACATCGTCTATCTCACTTGTTTTGGTGCGACTTTTCTATCTTTTATTTTAGTGTCACACTCCATCTTAGATTTTACTGTTACGCTTTATCTTTAGACTCCAGTCTCCTATTGGCCTTTTCCTCCGCCCTTTCCTCTCAGTCGTCGCCTCGCCTTGACCACCACCTCCCGGCCTCCATGGTCCTGTGTACAGTTAACTGCCCGCCCCGGTCGCCGCTGCCTCGTCTCCAGTTCGTCGCCCCGCCCCGACCGCCATCGCAAAGTCATCAGTTCGCCGCCCCACCTCTAGGTCACCACCGCCGCCCCGTCTCCAGTTTGACGCCCCACCTCAACCGCCGCCGCCCCGTCTCTAGTTCGACGCCCTACCCTAGCCACTACCCCCAAGTCACCGATTTGCAGCCCCGTCACCATTTCGATGCCCGATCCGTCTCTAGTTCAACACCCCACCTCGACCGCCACCGCCCGAACTACAGTTTGACGCCCCACCCCGGCCGCCACTGCAATGTCACCAATTCGACAATTCGCCCCACCTGCCGCCGCCGTCGAGTTTTTGGTTCAGCACCCCGCCCTGGTGAAAGTGCATCTAGGCCTCTAGTGGGTTTTGGTGGATGATGACGAACCGTTCAAAGAGCTAATGATATTTGTTAAATGTATTGACAGCCAAGAAGTTTCAAAAAGAAAAAAAGAATATTGAAAGAAAAAGAAGACCCCTCAATTTTTTTATCAAGTCACGGAGCCTTTTCTCAAGGAAAAATACTAGTTTTTATCATTTCTTGAGTCTAGATATACCGTACTATCAAGGGAGACTCAAATTGAGGTCTCAAAGTGCCAAAAATGCTTAAATCTTGATCCAACCCGAGACTCCTTATCGGAGTATCTGGCACATTGCCGGAGTTTCCGGTAAGGCTTACTGCTTTTACCCGAGAAGGCTCACCGGAGTGTTCGACAGAGTGCCGACGCCTTCGGTGGCCTAGCAGCCCACACTCGAGAGGGCTCACCGGAGTATCCGGCACAGTGCCGGAGACTCCGGTGGCTCAGTCTATGCCAACCCGAGAGGCCTCACCGGAGTATCCGGCATATGGACAGAGACTCCGGTGGACCCGGGTGTCCGGCAAAGTGTCAGAGTATCTGGTCAGTCAGAAGCCAGTCCAACGGCTACTTTTTAGAGTCCGAGTATTTATACCCCCTCAGCCCCTTTTGAGAGGGCTGGCGACTCACACTCGAAAAGCACTCTCTTGAGCTTTAAAAACACTCTCCTACTCCCTTCCAAAGACTAAGCTTGTAAGATTTGAGCTAGGGTTTGAGAGAGAAGTGATTCAATGTCCATTGAGCATTTAAGACAT
This sequence comes from Zoysia pacifica, assembly GCA_001602315.1. Classification (NCBI taxonomy): domain Eukaryota; kingdom Viridiplantae; phylum Streptophyta; class Magnoliopsida; order Poales; family Poaceae; genus Zoysia; species Zoysia pacifica. The sequence goes on from BCLH01001264.1 coordinate 40,561, forward strand.
CGTTGAGCTTCGACTTGAGTTCATTTCTCTTGAAGCTTTTGCTCTTAGACGGCTAGGCGTGCTCGGGAGCTCCCAAATCGTGTGGTGACGCTCCGAGAAGTTTGTTCTCCCTTTCCGAAAGGAATTTGATAGTAAGAACTCAACTTCACCTTTGTGGTTGGTTGAGTGAGAGAAAGAATCAAGTGAGATTCGATTCTTTGTGGACCTCTCAACGGAAACATAGAGTTCCTTTGCGAACTCGAACTTCGGAGTAAAATCTTGTGTCTCTTCGTGTTCTTTACTTACTTGCAAGTTCATATTGTTCTTGTGTCTCATTTTCATAGATTTGCTCTGATCTACTTGCTCTCTAGTTTCTAGCTTGTCTAATTGCTTAGATCTAGTTCCTATATCATATTGCAATCTTTTGATTCAAGTGAAATTTGTTAGATCTTGCTAAAACTTACTTAGATTCAAATTTTGTCCAAGTTCTAGCTTTACCGGAGGTTTCGACAAGTTACCGAACATTCCGGTGACCGGAGTATCCGGAGACTTCGGTGGTCTAACAGTTCATCGAGTTTGATCTTTCAGGAATTATTTTAGGTTGCCTATTCACCCCCTCTTTAGGCAACTTTCACGTGGCCCCTGCCGCCGCTCCGTCACCTGTTCGACGCACTAGGTATCCTGCCCGCCCCCCTTCCTCGATGGTAACTTTCTGTTCGTCAATCGATCCACACCCGTCCTCATATTTTCTTCAGCATTACCTCAGTTAGATTCTAATTTTTTTTTGTTGATGCTAATTACACTAAAAACACAATTCCAAAGACTATTCTTAAATTGAGCAGCCTTTTACCTTACTCTATTGGCAGATTCACCTCCGGGTACAGGTAAGCTCTAACTATGTGGCAAGGCCTTCAGAACCTGGCTAAAATGAAAGTCATGAAATGGAGCCTTGCGTAGTTTGTTCCAAATTTCGGCCATTTTTTATTTTGGTCTTGACTTTTACCTTGTACTAAGATACTAGAGCGAAGGAGAAGAACTGTAAGTTCACTGGAAGGTACTAATCTATATTATTAAATATAATGTATGAAGTTAATCATGTATTCATTGCTTACATTATTATTATATTGTGTGTGTACAGGATGGCATAATACTTTGGAGAGAATTATTAGTTCAATTATTAGCATCTAATTTAAATGAGGCAAGGGTTTCTACCGAAAAATATCTGAGATTACCTTTCTCGTATCATGAAAAACCAAATTATTAGATGAAGTTTACGATTTAGTGATTTATTTTATCTTACCTATATCATATGGAACTTACTTGTTATGTAAGAAGCATGTCACATTGTTTTTCTGTATCAAATATGGATTGCATCACGTTGCTCTGCCCGTAGCGTAGCACGGACACACGGACTAGTTTCATAAATTTTTCTAAAATTATATCTTTCTAAGTATTTTTAAACAAGAATGGTTTCAGAAACATTTTTTGTAAATTTATAAATTTCACTGTTTTAACTTGAATCAAATTCAAATTTCAAATTTAAGATAATTTTTAGTTTAATTTGAGATAAATTTCAAATTTGTTAATTCATGTATCTTAAAGTGTTTTCAAATTAGAATTGTTTCACGCATATTTTTTTAGAAGATTTTAAATTTAACTTTTTGAACTTGAATTGAAATTCAAATTTCAAACTTGGGTTAAATTATTTTATGTTTAATTTGAGCACAAAATTAAAATTTATTTAATTCATGACTTTCTATATATTTTTATACAAGAATTTGTGATGCTAGAACATCTCGTCTTCTCAATGCGTTTTCTGCTGAATTCCTTTGGTCCTTTTTGAAATCATCTTTTTGTTATGTTCATTGCCAGCACATACATGTTTAAGAGAGTATCAAAAATTGCTTCCATTAGTTTGATGGGTATTTTGGTCTTTTTTGAACTTGTCTAAGATAATAATTCTCGTAGCCTACGATGGAAATGGTAAATTAAGGAAGAGATTAAAAATGATGGTAAATAAGGAAGCGGAAAATTTTTATGGTATACATGAGAAGAGATAATTTTTTGAGGGAAATAAAGAATTTGCTCTTTTATTTAAGCGGCAATTGTATTTTTACCTCTATTTTAGAGCTCAATTGTGATTTTACCCTTATATTTTAGGGTTTGTGATTTTGCCCCTTGGTTTTCAAAAAGTGAAAGTGAAGTTTACTCTGTTAAAACAATTTCACGGTATCATATATGACATTTACAAGGAAAAATACCCTTGATTTACTCTTATTTTTTGAAAGATTATAATTTTATCCTATTTCGTATGAACATTGATGATTCAATAGTATTTTTTCAAAATTTAAACTACTTTTTAAACATATTTTATAAATTTTAGTATAATTTATATAAATTTTCATAAATATATTGAGTTATGGATGAAAACAGAGGGTGGAAGGGTGAGATACAATGATCATTTGCTATTTTATTTGAATTTTTTTTATTTTTTGAAAGTAGAGTTAAACAGATTGTTCATTTTTAAATAGTATAGGAGTAAAATCACAAACCATAAAAAGTAAAAGTAAAATCACAATTGAGCTTTCAAATAAAAGTAAAAACACAATTTTCCCTTTATTTACAATGTGAATTGTTCGGAGAAGCAACAACCTTTCAGTCCCTCACTCCTTCGATTTATATTGACGTTTGGTCAGTTTTGATTTAGCCAAGTGGGATTACGAGATAGGAACCAAAAAACTGTAGTGGCCCTCAGATTCAACATTCCTGTCAATCAGGAACAGCCCGCCTCAACACAAGAACTGGAATTCAACCAATTTAACTGAAAAATATGTACGGCAAAACTGTATCAAAATGTGCCGTTCTTTTGACGCCAAATCATGACAATGGCCAAGATTTCTATAAATAGCGATACAAACAAGCATTCTACTCAAATCTCCAAGGTAGGCTTGAAGCTGTGATGCCAATCACAGGTGCTAGAAAGGGTGTCACTGCATAAAATACAGAGCTGGATCTGAAGGGATCTGCTGCAGGGAACTGAAATTCTTCTACTAGGTCAGCTGCGGGTTTATCATTGCCGTAACATATGGCGCAGCTGCAGAACTTGCTGCCGTTGTTCTGGAGGCAGCATATTGATCTGTTCCTGAGACATGCCCAACACTTGCTGGACAAGCATCTTTTCCATTTCAGGTGTCAGCTGCACAATCGATGACCAGATTAATAGTTTGATTGGGGGAAAACATTGTACGATGTATTGGACAACTGTGATTCTCAAATGCTAGTATGCTACAGACACTTACAGGTGCTTGGCCAGTCTGGATACCACCAATTCCTTGGGTCATTTGTCCGGGCAACCCAGGTATTTGTCCAGCGAAACGGGAGCCAGAAGCGGATGTCTCAGGTCCCCGTCCCCACGGTGTTGACCTATCAACTTGCATGGGTGTCGTGCTTTGAGAAGTGTAGTGTGATGAAGCCTGTCAGGAAGATTGTAAGAATTACGAAGCAAACCATAAGCACCACATCACAAGAAAGATACAACTAATAGAGTACAAAAGTAAAGCTATCTACGCAAGAAAATGCATGCGATCCACTTGGATCATCAGCAGCTCAACATTGTTGGACTTTTCTCTGCCTCATATCTCTGACAGAAAACATAATTTGTCACGTTTCTGAAGGAATATATGTTCCAAATGCTTGTAACTTCACAGAAATGTGAACCTCAGCTCTCAGCAACAATCCTTTTTTAATGGTACCGAATAAAAAACCAACAGAACTGAGCAAATGGGAGCCTGGTACTGTTTTCATAAAAGACAACTATTTGCTTGATTGACTCTTTCAAGACGCAATATAATAGCACCACCGTTTAAATACCTTAGAAACAAGAAAAAGGGACCAGTAGAATTTTTATTCCTCAAGAATCAGAGCAGTGACATCTATTGTCTATAAAACAAGAACAAGGAAAAGGAAAATTCAAATTTTACCCGAACCAATAATCAAGGCAAATCCACCAACCTAAAGCACATGTCTAGAACAATAGGTTAGTCAACTTTGGATATGAATATTTGGCTTGGGCATGGTTCTTCCAGACCTAAAACTCTTTTGATGGTACTAAATAAACAATAGGAAAGCTTTATGACACTTCCTAAATCAAACTATTCCAAACAATATTGAGCAAAAACAGACTTGGGAGATACCCATACCAGATTCTTTGGTAAATGTAAAAAATGCAGATAAATTACACTATAATCACATCTTCAAGAAGAGAAGAAACTGTACCTGATACAACTGTGGTGGTGGCTGGTTCGGTAATGGTGGTTGGCTAGTATGAAAAGAAGTTTGAGGATTCCCACCTGGCTGTAAAATTCCAAATATGACAGTCAGTCCACAAGGCATAGTACCTAGTTATCAGGATTATTAGGATTGAGCACATAATCTTACATGAAATATTGATTGTTGCAAAATGTGCTGAGGAGCATTTGCATGAGCCATACCAAACGAATTGGATACTTGCGGATGCATCTGATGTGCAAAGGACTGCATGGGGGGTGGCCTAGGCAATGGAGGCAGAGGTGGTTGCAACTGCTGATTAAAAATTCCAGGATTTTGCAAAGGCTGTTGTTGTTGACTGTGAACTACAGGTAAATGTGAAGGGAGGTTGGGATACTGCATAGGAGCAGGAGGTAGGGTCACATTTGGACGCTGAGATGACTGAGGAACTGATGCAGTAGGCATCTGATGCATAGGGTAACCTTTTGCCTGTACGGACTGTGGTGGGTTTGCTGGCACAGTAGGGAGGTCCATGGTCGATGCCACATTGGACGCAGCAGATGGTAATGCGCCAGAATGTGGAGCAGCACCTTGCTGATATGAAGGTAATGTGGGTTGGGGCAAGCTAACATGATCTTGTGCTGATTGTTTAACTGATGAAGCTACAGCTGGTGCTGCTGCAGGTTGCGTAATGTCTGAAGATTGTGCCTGTAGGGCAGAGAGTGGTGACACAAGTTCAGTTTGCTAACTAGAGGTCCAAATATTCAAATTTTGTGAGAAATTGATCGAGATTTAAGTTACATACAGCTTTAGGTGTCTTCACCATCCCAAGAACTACTTGCCCCTGTGAGAAGAAATGCATATAATATATTGATTATTAATGAAATGCATATAAGATACTGATTATTAGTGAATGCACGTGAAAATTTTACTTTCCATGAGCAAACCAATCCATCTTAAAGTAATGATAATAACATCAGTAGTAAGATACTGCACCAAATAAATGTATTGACATTGAAGGCATCAAGACAGCTTTAGCGCAGAACAATAATATAAATACATACTAAAGAAGCACAAGATAATCCATTTTATCTAAAGCACAGGACTTAAGATACATACAGCTTTAGCGCAGAACAATAATTCATAGCATAAAATCAGGAATCACATACTAAAGCCAAGTCAAAGAAACAAAGAAAATACTATGTTTCCTCCTTAATCCATCAAGCGATTACAAGTCATAATCCTTACAAGCAAACATAATCTTACATATAATATATTTCCAGGTAATTTCAGAATTAACCAAGTAATCATTTCAGAATTAACCAAGTAATTTCAGAATTAACAAAGTACAAAGCCTACACTAGCCACAAAACCCTACAAACAATTAACCCGAATAGTCTCCATATTTCCAGGTAGGCTCCAATAGAACACCAAATTAAGAAGCACAAGATAATCCTCAGATTGAACAGCAATGAATCTCACCCGAAAGAGCGCCCGCGTGACTTCCGGGTTGTCGACGAGTATCCGGCGCACCGTCTCCTGGTCATGGTCCAATAGCTTCTGTGAGAGGGAAGGGGCACCGCACCATCAGAAGACCCGTAATACGGTGAGAAAACAGAAGATAAAACGGACGGGGAGAGGGGAGAGGAACTGCGCAGGTAGGGTTCGGGGATTGGGCATGGCGGACGGGCACCTTCAACTGGGATATCAAGTCGTACATCTCCGAGCGGGACATGGAGTTGATGTGCGCCGCAACGGCTTCGCCCACCGTCGGTTGCTTCGTCGCAATTGGGAGATGGGAGGGGAGGGGCCCGGGCCGACGCGACGGCGATGAGGGGTCCAACACGAAGCGTAAGCTCCGTTTGCGAACTGAGATCCAGTGCGGTTTGAAGTCACTCATCTCCTCCGTTCTTATTCCATCCGATGGTCAACGTGAAACTTTTCTTTCTTTTCTCTTGCAGGCACAATTTTTACACAAAGGTAAAACGTCCCAACAAAAATGAGTTACATGGACATAAAAAATGCATTCAAATTTGTTTTTTCTCAAATTTAACTGTTAAAATCTCTCTGTAAACATCTCTTACAAATCTAATATAATAGATTCAAATCTCTCGTATCTCGAGTCCACACCGACTATATTAGTTAACAAAACACAACTATCGAAACAAATATATAAGATAAAAAAAATATTAAAAAACAATTCAGAAATTGATCTTTATCCGTGTAGGGACGTGAGCACCTGTGGAGGCGAACTCTTTATTTCAGACAAAATTTTTATACGCCATCAACAAAATTTGTTAGTTATCATTTTTCGTTGCTACCATCCATCCGCTAATTTATGGTGAAAAATGAGAAACTTCAAATTTTTAATATTAAATATATTTTCTTAAATCAGTATTTTTTTTCTAGATAGTAGCGTTAGCACGAGTATCAAAACTAGTTTTTATATAAAATAAGTTAAATAAATTTATAGGATAAAGTGCAACTTGCTCTTAAAAAATAAAGTCAAACCTAATAAACTATTTTCTGATTCAGTTTATCTTTACTAATACAATTTTGGTTCAATTTACCCCTAACATAATTTATCTCTTTTCTCTACACATAAAGGTAATCTTATTATCATATTATAATAACACATACCCTCTCAATTTTATAAGTCGTTTTGAGTGCAAACACATAAATTAAAATGAGTGAAAAAAGTAGAATATACTGAAAATAAGAAGAAGAGATAGAGATGAAGATATACTGAAAATTTATAATTTCTCTCTCTTCGTAATATTTCTCCAGCTCTATATCTCTCTTCCCCATTTTCGATGTATCTCACTTTTTTCACTCATCGTCTTCACTGAAAAATGATTTATAAATATAGGAGAGGTATCTGTTATTATGTACGTTATCATCTTGAAAATTTGATAATAATATCACATTTTTAGAGAAAAAAGATAAATTAGGTTAGAGGTAAATTGAACCAAAATCTTATTTGTAAAGGTAAACAATATCAAAAATAGTTTACAGGTTTGACTTAATTTTTTAAGAGCAAGTTGCACTTTATCCTAAAATTTTAATTAACTTAATTAATATAAATTGATATTTATATATTTATTATAAATATATTTTTAATTCAGTTTACCTTTACAAATATAATGGCCCTTCAAATGAGCAACGTTTTATTGATGCGTTGGCGGCAAGAGAAAAGAACAAGTTTCACGTTGACCATAGGATGGGATAAGAACGGAGGAGATTGGACGACTGCTTATGTTGCAGTCGCAGTTCAAACTGCACATTTTTTTAGATAATGGATAAAAATCTGGTCTTTGCTTCATAGAAGGTACAGCCAATTATTACAAAACCGACGCACCAAAGTGTTAATTAAGCAGGAAAAACATAAAGAATGTTCGATACATGAGAAATTACAACCCAATTCTCAAGGTACTTCTCCACTCAGACCTAACAAAGACTTGCAGCAGAGTTGTCTCTAACTTTTTACAAGCTAGTTGCAACTCCAATTTGTCCTCTTCATGCTTTTCCAACAGACTCCGGAGCCAATGTGTTCCTCGGAACAACACCTGCATAAATGATATAAAAACCAAATTATTTTTACTTGACCATATCGCCCAGCATAGCGTCGATACACCCACCAACATTTGTCTTTTGATTTTTTGTTAACACCCAAAATTTGCATCTTTAAAAAACCGAAAGTTCTAGTTTCTCAAATCGATATTCGGTAGAAAATACCTAAATTCTGTCTGATAATGATTATATAGCAAGAATTATTTTTCAACATATTTTTCAGGACGTGTAAGGTATTTTTGAAGAATTTGGTTAAATTTTAGTGAAAATAGAAAAAAGTGTTTAATAAGACATGCAGAGGAAGCAAATCTATGATTTGAACGCTACATGACGTAGCCCTCGCTTAGACGATCTTAGATCGCTTAATTTGTAAACCGGACGAGTAAATTATAGATTTAACAAAAAATGTTCGAGTCGTCACCTGTGTGTTCGGTAAAGTGCCAAAGTATTCGGTACTAGAGTGTCCGGTACAGTACCAAAGTGTCCAGTAAACCCTCTCTGGACGCGGAACTTTGCCCACCAGTGTCTCCGGCAAAGTGCTGGAGTGTCCGGTACTCGAAGTCTGTTTTTGTTAGTTTTTAAACCAAATCAGAGCTAATTTGTTTTCTAATTAAGTAGATCCGTGGCTTCGTAGGATAAGACCACCCCAGCTCTATATAAAGAGGCCTAAAGCCGATTGAAGAGGAAACCCAATCGATTCTACTAATTATCCCTTTACTTTTTAGCTCTCCAAACCCTAATCCTCTTTTAAACCCCATATATTGTTCATCCACTAGTGTCGATGGCCATAGATGACGTCTTAGAGACTACCGACTGACCTAGTTTGCTCCGCTGCGGACAATCATTCGGTTTTCATCGTAACAACCAAATATTTCTAACCTAGCCTTTTCTGTAATTGATCCATCTTTGTGATTCGCCACCACCATTGTGTCTGGCCTCTTTAGGCCGATTGCATCTATTTGCAGTTGGTTTTATTTTTGTTGCAGATTTTACTCGTAAAGGCCAAGAATAAAGAAGAAGGAATCAATGACACCTTGTTGTTGCGGTTTGATCAAAAAGAGAATAGAAGCAAACACATGGCGGACTATCTATATCGTCACGATGATCATGAGGTACAATATGCAATATCCTCACTTAATGCTCATTTTGCAAGTATCGCAAATTCTCATATTGATGTTGATAGATACCCTAGTGAGCATGTTGCACTAACTAGTCATTATACATATAGTGGTCTTAACTATTCGAATCATCATTTTAAATATATACATAGACCTATTGTTCACGATGCATTTGCTCCAAGTTTAAATTTTACTAGCAACATTCAATACACATATCCTCACGCATCGGCAATGGGGCAAGCTCATATGCCGATGGGTAGTTATCAAGGTCAGACCAACATGACGGGTTCGGCTAAGTTTTATAAAACATCACATACCAATAATTTTATGAATACTCAATATGATGTTTTTTCTTTCAATATTTCGACACCAATTGCACCACCTGTGATAGCTTCATATAATGTGCCGATACATGACACATATGGTCATTACAGTTCATATCTTTCATCTAATTGTTCTAAAGTGCCATATAATACTTTGCATGTTGCTAGAGTGGAGGCTACACCAATAAATTCAGCACTATACTCGAAACTTCATGATCATAATTCGGCTCCTTACGTTGTTGAAAATTGTAGCCAAATTAATGAAAATCCAGCAAACATTTACATACCTCCACGTGCTACACATGCATATACTTAGCCCACCAATTCGACTTTAGGTGCAAACAATAATTATAGCCAAATACATGAAAATTCAGCAATATCTCCTAGTTCGCCTTCGGATGAATATTTGAATGTCAAAGAGAAATTAGATGCGGGTTTTGAAAATTTTATAGCTAAAATTAGAAGTCGTTCCAATAGCAAGCCGATTGTTACTAAATTATCGGCTACAAGTGAGATCGAGGAAACAAACACAGCTACACATGAGGATATCAAATGTAAGAAGGTAGCTATGTTTGATTTTTCTAAAGAGGTCATATGTTTGTCAAGTGCTTATTCCATTATTCATCGATCTCAACCCGTAACCGAACAAGGTTCCGTTAGCAAAGAGCATCAACGAGAGCATAGAGACAGAGACAAAAGAAAGATGAAGGCGTTGCCATACCACAGGTCAATCCATATCAAGGTTTCACGTCTCTCCAATATATTTGATAAGGTACGTTCCACGAGTACTTTACCTAATTCTTAATCAGATCATGAATTTTCAATTGATGCATCTGTTAGTACTGCCACGGTAAATAATTCTAAGAGATCGATTGAGGAGGGTAAATTACTTGTTAGCAATAGAGATTCTTCACATAATATCGGCCAATGCATTCTAAAAATTAGAAAGGCCGATAATAGTAATATTTTGGCATTCAAAGTTTCAATCTCATAATTGCCAAAAATTTTATCTAAATGGTTTACTTGTGGCCATTCGAGTTTTAAAAGAACAAAGTTAAGGTTAACCAATGTTGCAAAAACCGATGCTAGTGTAGTAAAAGATTCTAAAGCATCCGGTAAAAGAGACACAAGTAAATGCGTAGCCGAATGGATAGACGAGAAATCTGAACCATTCGTTTGTTTAGTCCTAAAGCCGTCTCCTCAAAAGAATCGGCTAAAAAAGATGAAGTACACTTTTGATTTGACTTTGTGTGATGATCTATTTGACAACTTGCTTGATAATAGTTTTATTAGACTCATAGATCATAAAGTTGTTTCATCACCACAAGATGTAGGAAAGCGTGCATATTGCAAGTGGCATAATTCTCTTGAGTATAGTACTAAGGATTGCAATACATTGTGTTCAAAAGTTCAATCGGTCATTGATGGAGGACGATTGGCTTTTAAGGAAACACATAAAGATGATCAATTGGCCTCAATTGGTCTCGATAGCAAAAACTTGTCAAATCGGTCACAGGCCGATTCATCTAAAAACAAGGAGTTGACTCTTAGTAAAAACAAGTTAACGTCCTCCGATAGAGAGAGTGCAGTTGACGATGAGATTCATGATGATATTATTAAAGATCATGGTTTTACCGAGATTGTAAAAGATCCATCATGCACTAAGGGGCAACATAAAATTTTCGAGCTTGCTCTTAGACAATTGATCTCAAATCTGCCAAATTCATCAAAGCCGAAAAAATTGTTGTCTCAAGTTCATTTTGGTTCTCGCAAAGTCAACAAAAAGAACAAAAATCCAGGAACCAATTTGGAGAAGGTTGACGGAGGTAGATTCTATGGCCAAAGCAGGGGTAAAAAGTCAAAGCTTACTTTTGAAGAGATTTTAGCTAAATATATAGAAAAGATAGATGCAAAAAATGATCATAAACCAAATCACTCAAAGCCATCAAGAATGCCTCCATAATACAAATATGATGATTCAAATCGGCAAAGAAAGGAGTTTATTCAGAGGATTCGTATCTTCCTTTTACGTCGATTGTACCACCTTCATATGGATCACACACTGTAGCTTATCATCCTTACGCATCACGGGGGTGGTATAATCCAAAGATGCAGCCTCAATCATATCATCAACACGATGACACTACAAGAAAGCAAACCACCGGAAGACAACCATATTCGAAAGACCGATTCGATAAAAAGAACCAGTTAATAGCTCAAGAGAAGAGGAAGGTGGTTCAACAAGTCTATCGTGTCAAAAAGGACGATCATAAAAACAAAAGTTCAGATGTGAGTTCAAGTGAAGAAAATTTGATTCATGCTTGGAAAACATCGGTTATTAATGGCAAAAAGTTGAAGCAACCAAATGTTGATATTCTTGATGTCAAATCTAAAACAAAGAAGTTAAAGACGTCCAAAAGCAAATTAAAGTTGCCAATTCCCAAGATGAATGTACAACCGAGAGATCCACTCGGTTTCTCAAATTGGCAAATAAAAAATTTACAAAAACTTAGTGCGAAAGAGTTGAAGAAGAAGAGCATGGCATGGATTCTCAAAAAAAAGTTGCAAGAACATGGCAATAGTGATAGTCAAGTGATGGGCACAAGAAAGATAATGGAAAATAATAAGACTAAGAAGCCATTAAGGTATGTACCCAATCATCAAAACTATTGGTTATTGCTTTGTCATAATTCATTGTCCATGTCACAAATGCGTATGTATTAGAGTCATCCTCATACTATTTGTTCTTATCCTTTTTGGCTTATTT
>BCLH01001264.1:70216-87511 GCA_001602315.1 Zoysia pacifica
ATAATATAATGCATATAATTAACAACATAAATAATGTGATCTCTTGTCTCAGATCCGAATCCATTTGCTGAGTATGTGTATTTATCAGATATAAACAGCCAAACCTAAATTGTTAACCTGTTTCCATGTAGAGAGAAGGCCTTTTTTTTAGTCCTTTGTTTTAGAACGTGCCTCATTAATTAGTTTGTTAAGTGGAAATGAAGTGGAGCTCAAGATGCAGTAATAAAACAGTACAGTATCATTCCTCACTAAGCACTGCCGTAGTTAGGAGTAGTATAGTATAATTTCCAGCTGCTCGTAGGCTCTCTTTGTTTGAGCTGGAGTTTTTGAGCTTTTAGAAAAGCTGACTAGTGAAATTTAGATGTTAGCTTTTGAAATATACATTTAACTTTTTTTACACTAAAAGCTAAAAAATCAGCTCTCAATGAGCTTTTCAACTTTTAGTTTATTTCTGCAAAAGTTAATTTTTCAGCATTTTAAAAGTAAATTTTTTAAAACTTTGTTTATTTCAGCGTCTCCAAGTTTTGAAGAGAAGCTGAAACAAAAGAGACCGTAGTCTCTCTCTCTCATGCACCATCGGGGCGGCTGTATCACTGCAACATAATGCCCAGATCGATCCAGAAGCAGTGCCCAGAAGGTAGAAGTAGCACCACATGCAGTCATGCATGCAGAGCTGGGTCTAGCCTGTTCATCCTAGCTGACAGCGTATGGACAAACGCTGCCCATCCCACTGCATGCATCCTCGCTAGGCCAGAATATCTTCGACATATCCCGCAATAATCAGTCTTCTGGGTCCGAACTTTCACGGTGAGTGATCCATGTTTCAAACGTTTTCCTCGTTTCCCAATCGATTGGTGTACCGATCGATCAACCACCGTTTGCGGTGGTTAAGTTCTTTATTACTGCTGCTACGAGCTGTGCTGCCTGTAGGTTTCTCAAGCTAATAGTACTATTGCTCTGAGGGCAAGCATCACTGATGTGTGAATCAGTATGTGGACTGCTGTCCTACTAGTTCATCCATCAACGGAGAAACATCCACTTAAGGGGAACCAATTTCAACTCTATACCCTTCTTCAGCGCGAGTGATGCGACACAAGTCAGTACAGTAGGTGATTCATATTTCATAGTGAGGACCTGTTTGATAAGGCTTTTAAAGATGTTTTGCTCGACTTATAGGAAATGTTTAACTCTAGCAGAAAGAAAGATGAACTGTAAGTCCAACATAGCTAAGATGATTTACCTGGCTCAAGCCAGAGCCCTCTCATCAGCTGGTCCACAAGCTTAATTAGTTTGCATGACTGCATCTCCTCGTCCATGAATAATGGAGACGCCCCCCGGTGACGCGAGCCCGCGTAATAGCATATCAGCCATAGAAACCGGCGTTTCTCCTCGTCCATGGAAAGTGTACCAAGAGTAGGGCACAAGGTCGAGCTGGCGCTCATTATGAACCTTGAATCCATGGCAGTGAATTGGATGAGCTCAGCTGGGCCGTACACTCCACATGCATGCGACGGACATTGACGTCATCAACTCCTGTAGTCTGTAGCCAATGCCATCTCAAGGTCGTAGCGGCGCCGATGCCTGGATCTTAATGAGAGCACCAACAACTGTGGCTGCTGTCCGGACCATCGACTGATCCATGGATCGAGCTGAGATGTGAGATTTGAAGCATTCTTGGACCAATCCCTTTAGGAGTAACCCGGTACTCACCTCGCTCGGCATGCAGTGCTGTTCGTATAAGCAGGAGCAGTACTATGCTATGCTGGCAGGATGTCATGGCGGGAGTGGTGACCGCACTAAAAGACACGCGAGCAGAGCAGTCTCGCGTTCAGGCAGAGCTGCAAAAAGAGGGCGAGGAGCTACACTAGCCAGCAGGTGGTCCTGTGCACTGCTGTGCAGTGGAGAAAACCAAAGCACTGCTGTAAAACTTATTTTTGCATGTGGATGTAAAAATGATTTTCGGATCCACTGTCATTCGTGAGTTAGTTGAAATGGTGTACTTGTATAAGAGTTTATATTGCATAGGTTGCTTGCACAAATATTACTTGTGCAGGTGGTTCAATTAAGAGCTCCACTGCACAAATCCACATCTCTACAAACGGCACTATTACACCCACCGCTTTTACAAACTAATTTTTGAAAATAAAAAAAAATATGCAAGAGGCTGAAACTCATAGCAGTCTCGATCTGAATCTTATAGCAGCACACACAAACACAATTAGAAAACGGAGATGAGGTGGGGAAACATGGTGCTGCCATTGGGGATGAAGATGAGGTGGCGGCGCGTGGAGATGGAGGCCCCCCAGCAGAGGCGGAGGCAGCGCCCCCTGGCTGGCGACCCCTCCTTGGCGGCGGTGGTACATGCGGTTTTACCAATCGTCTGTACCACAAAAACCATGGTGTTTGCATAAATAGTTTTTTTTTGAAAGTAGTGAATGATGCAGCTAACGAAGCAACCAGATCTTCGTTACCACCCTGGTGTTTACGTTGAGCTGCTGAACGAGTGAATTCAAAGGTGGTGGTGGACTCTTTAATTCCTACAGTAGTAGTAGTACGGCGTCCTTTGAGCCCTGCCGCCTGCGACCGGAACAGCCCTGCGACGCCAGATCGGTGGCCTTCATCGCGCTGCGCCCTAGCGACCCCCGCACCCTCGATGCAGGCCGCGCGCTCCTGACAAATTAACCCGATCAGCGACGGTTCGTACATGGATTGTTACTCGATTCGTGCTTCTCTTCTTCTCCGAGCCGGCCGGCCGTGAATTTTACAGCACATGGCACAGCACGCAGGAGGGAGACCACGCGAACCAGGAATTGTCCCTCTTTTTTCTCTCCTTCTCTCTCCCTGCCTCTCACCTCGATCTCACGGGCTATCGGCGCGCGCGGCCCTGCCTACCATTGCCGCTGCAGCCGAGCGGCATCGCGCGCGCATCCCGCATCGCTATTGGCACCGTTGTGTGAGTGTGACAACACGCGTCCTTTGCTTGCTCCCTGCGGCGAAATTAACGCCTCTCTGGAGTCAGGGCGCCGCGCAGCCAATCTGACCGCCTTCCTGCTGCTCCGGCCATCGTCTACAGGCTCCATCAGAACCGCAAGGACGGCGGCGGGGGCTCACCGGATGCCATGCCTCTCAAAGCGGTGACAAACGCATCATCACGGCGCCCGTACGAGTCGCTGTGCCACAGTAAAACGGCCACCGGGATGCGTCTCTCGCGCGCCCCGTTAGGGCGGAAGGAAAAAAATAGTGTTGCGCCGCTGTAATGTACTGGCACGTCGGTTTGTGTTGCGCCGCTGCGATTTACGGGCACACAGATCGTCGGAAAGGCGCCGCACAAATTCAGGCTGCTTGGAACGAAGAAAAATTTCTGTTTTTATATTTTTTTTGTAAAATTAAATTAATTTTTATAAAAATTTTACAAAAGTCTTATAAAATTACTACATTTTCAAATGGGACCTTCCTGCAGATCCAAGCTCTTGCCCGCCGGGCCGTTGCGTACCATGCGTTACTCGCCACAGTATGTCACCGGTTCCTTTCCAGTTTTTTCCTCATGGAATTCTGAACACGCAGCGGTCAGTCTGTCAGTCGGTGACTTTTTACCCGCTCATAAATATAAGTTATTTTAGTATTTAAAATTTATTTTTTAATCTATGTTATTTTTATTTTTTAATAATTTTTTCTCTTTTCACTGCAACTTTTTCTTTTTTCAATAAATTTATATCTCTATTTATTTTTTTCTCATTTTTGCATACATATTTTTTTTTACTTTTCCTTAATTACTTGACCAAAGCTAAAACAACATAGAAAAAAAGTAAACGGAGGAGTACCAGTTGCGGCTTCATTGGAGATCGAGTGAAGCCATCGGTCGAACGAACGGCTCAAATTATTGGGCTCAGGCTTTCCCCTTTCCCGCGACTAGCTGCTGAGTGCTGACTAGGCGTGTGCGTCTACACATGCTTCTGATCCATGGAGTACCGTACTTCTTTCGGAATTGCCATTTGACATTTTATAGTACTAGTATGCGTTGGACTGCTCCAAGAACGCGCAAGTCAGTTGTGATCTGCAGTGACAGATGGATCATGGACCGACCGTTCCGTCCGCAGTGTGGCATCCAATGCGACACGCATCCGCAGATCGCATCGCAGGAACAACCCCTCTGCTGCGCGCCGGCGCGCGCTGCTTGCATCACCGGCACGCACAATTCAAAAAAGCCCAGCGAGCGGCGCGCCCGCGCGCCCCACGGCGAGTGTTCCGGCCTGCTTGTCGCGACGCTCTTTCGCGCGGTTCTCTACTCCAACGACCGCGCCTCCTCGACTGCTCCACGGACGGAGCAGCTTGCGTTGGAAGCAAGAATGAACGAACGAACGAGCACCGTGCTGGGATCCTATCTCGTGCATGGAGCAGCCGGCTTGATCTGATCTGTCAATAAAGATAAAGGATCTGCTGCATGCACGCATATATTCCCTCATCGGCCCATCCAGAAAGCTGCACTCCGAAGTGTGGTACACGGCCCACACGTCGCAGAAAAGTTCGCGCACCAACAAATCATCTTTTGGAGGGGAGAATGTTATGTCGTCCGCCGTCGCGTGCACAACGCATTCGTTACCCACTTACTACTGCTCGTCCGGCCGCATAACATGGCCGGTGAGGTCAGCAGGCACATCGCCCTCCGCATCTACTACTCCGGCAGGGCTTGGACCGCCGCGCACCGGTGCCTACGTCAGCCGCGACTGGCCGGCAGCTGGCGCAGAGGAGACAGCGACGTGCACTCGCCTTCTTCGCTCGGCTGTGCGCAACAGAAAGGAAACGTTGGCAGGCCGGTGATGCAAACGCACCCGGCGCATACCTACAAATACTCCACCACGGGTCACGGGTGTGATCGCGAGCCGTGGTAATTTACCGCCTCCGCTGCCGCGCGGTCGCGGGAACAAGTCTGAGGTTAAAACCATCATTGTGCAGCTTTAACCTGGTTAGGACGGCTGGGACTTCAGTCGAAACAGCATGCTCCGTTTCCAAACTCACACGAATTTTCAGTTTCAACTTTCAGGTCACTTGTGGACTCGACATCCCAACGGAGCAGTTCTTTTGTGGGCTCTTTCTGATGGGACTATCCTATGCCATTTGTGACTCGCGTAGGCTATTTCGTGGAGCATCCTCTGCTGGGCTTCTCTACCAGGTCATTTATCTTCATCAAGGGCCCAGCAGTATGCAGCCAGGCCCGACCACCTACTTTTGCCATTTGTCGATGGACGGTACCTGGGCTGTGCTAGCTGCACATCAACCCGACAGACATGTAACAAGGCTGGCACCGATGGTGGCACAGGACGTGATTGGTAGCCTGATTGAGCCCGCAGGCCCCAGCCAGATCCGACTGATGCAGCTTCGTCGTGTTTAGATGCCTGACCTCACCCTGTAGCCAAGCGCAGCTCATGCAAGGTTCTCCTGCGAGCCACGCCTAATGGGAACGTGATGGGTGAGCTTCGCTCCTCGGCTTGGCCAAGCGCATATATAGCTTGGAACACGGCTGTTGCTCCCGCCATCTCTCGCTGTACGTCACCGATGCCCCTTCCCACGCCGCTCCAGCCGATGCGCCGCCCTTCCGTAACCCTGGCCATCCCATGCCTCCTCGTGACTCCAGCTCCTGTGGGCGCAGCTACGTCGCTTATGGCAACCGATGGTGGAGCCGGTACACTTGTCCCCCGCGGCGATGCCGCAGAGGCAGAGGACGCAGTTGCCGTCACCTCACGCCGTGGCTACCAGCTCGTTGAACCAGACTATGGGAAGTGTCTCCTCGATCAGCACCGTTGGGACAAGCCGAAACTCAAAGAACCAGTTTTAGCGTGGCGGCCGTCCAGCCACCTGCCTGATCCCCTGCTGCTCTTGCTGCCGCGCTGACACCACAAACGCATGGCAGCATGTAGTTGACGCTAAGGTCGATGAGGTCGCCGAGCTTGACGGCGTTGAATGAGTGTGGAGGAACCGGTGGAGGTGGCCAAGGATGAGGAGCACCTGGAGGCTGGAGCAAGCGCCGCTGTACCCCGACGAAAAATCAGGCAACGAATCACGAGCTCATTGAGGCCAGGCCCAAGCTCATACGGACTCTACCGATCCTGTATCCGCCTCCTGGCCCAGGCACAGCCTGCCAGGCAATCACGCCCTCAAAGCCCGGCTGACCTCACGCTCCGGACCCAGCCGAAGGCAAGCGACGCGCGCGGCCCTGCGCTCAGTTCGCGCTCCCACGCGCGGATGCCCGCTTCGGTCCACGACAAGCGTCACCGGCTCTGCAGATCAAGTCCGGCACCAACATCTGCGGGGTCTGGTCCCAGTCGCGGACTCCAACGCGCCCGCGCCTCGTAAGCTTCGCCCGTCGGTGTCGGCGGGTCTCGCGGAACATGTTCGTGGCCCGACGGAACGAGCCAGATCCATCTCGCGCTCGCGCCCAAGAGCCGGCGGCCGAATCATGGCGACGCTTCCAAACACCCATCTCCGCTGGCTGTGTACCCGTCCGAACGTGCGAGGACCAAACAGGGACGGCGCCCAGACGATGCGAGAGCCATGTGAGTCTGACGCATCTGCAGCTCATCAACCCGTTTACGAACATGCGTGGAACCCGCCATCAGCAAGCTTACGAAAGTTCCCAGCGCAGCAGAGGACACTACCAGCATAATTAGAGGAGGAACCAAGAACCAACGGCGACGAAGAACAGCGAAAACGGAACGGCACTTACATGTCCGGAACTACAAAAGAATCCCCTAGAAGATGATCTCTCTACTCTTACACCCACCACCACCTCATGGCGGCCCCCACCGTCACGGGGTCAGCTGAACATGATGGCGGAGCACTGCATGAGGCTCTGCTTCTTCTCCAGCACCGACGATGACCGATCGATCGAGAACAAAACCCAGCAAGGGGGGCGAGACCTTCTGCTCCCGCCGCGGCGGACATCGTGCGGGCGCTCCGCCGGCGTTTTTCTGACTAGATGAGGCGGAGGGCGAGCGGCGCGAAGGCCAGGACGAAGGTGGCGGCGAGAACGGGGCGGTGCGCGGTGGCCAAGCTGTAGTCGGGGCCAGTGCCGACGCCCGACGGCCCGTACGCATTGCCGAACGGTGGGCTCAGGGTGCTGCCAGGTGTCGTCATCCCCGCGCCGGCTCCCGTCCCGCCCATGCCGGTGCCAGCGCCCGCTCCCGCGCCTGCTCCAGTCCCAGCTCCAGCGCCCGCGCCTCCTGTGCCTGCTCCAGCACCACCGCCGGCGCCGCTGCAATCCAAAGCATACTTTTAGTTAACATTGCAATCCAAAGCACGACACTTTTAGTTAACATTGCAAGAGCTCTCTATGATCAGTGAAGAATGCAGATGCATTGACACGCCGATGCATTTGCCAAAGCAGATTCGCTTTGCCGGGAGGGGCCCGGCCGCTGCTATCGCTTGGAGAAGACATGGCTTTATGCTCGGACCAGAAAAATCCCTTTCAGACAGCCTTTCGTTTCGGGATTAATTTGATGTTATTACAATATATATACACATTTTCTTGTAGAGTTCTGTCTGTATTTTAAAGTTTGCAAAATTGTGATTACATGTATCAAATTCACCTTCGTATACTAAGAGGCGCCAAAAGCATATGAAACTCTTGTAAACGGAAAGACATCTCTTTCACCACAGTTCGCTTTCCATGCAGGCTGAAAGAGACAGCATTTCACAAACTATTTTTTCCCCCTGCAGCGTTGGAACAACTGAAGCAACATAAATAAAATCTGTTGCGTACGCAGAATCTAGATTGACGCGCAATAATCCCATTTTAAAGCACGCCAAAAGAGGGCCTTAATATAGTACTACTCGACTTTCCAAGATCCAAACTATTCTAATCGGCAATAAAAAAATTAATCTCCAGATCCTGAGAGCAACACCACAGAAGTACTACAGTACAGCGCAGAAGACAAGGGTCGCTTTGCTTACCCTCCGCCGGAGCCGAACTTGCAGCTGCCGGTGCTGGGGTCGTTGTTGGTGAGGTAGGCGACGCCGCCGAAGTCGCAGGTGCCGCCGACGGGCCCGTTCTTCTGGTAGTAGCTGTTGACGATGTAGTTGCAGACCAGCGTCATCTGCGAGCTGTAGCACGGCCCGTTCTGCGCGGTCTGCGCGCAGTCGGCGCCCTTGCCGCACGCGTAGTCGATGGCCTTCTGCATCATGTCCTGCTGCAGATTGGGCTTGCAGACGCAGAACGCACCCTCTGATGAAGCCGAGACATACAGAAAGAAAGAAGGAAACGAGGACCGGTTAGCTCGGATCAGCCGCGGAGATGTGACGGACACACAACTTTGGGAGTAAATCTTTGGTGTTGGGAACGATTCCCTCGAACCATAAATGGGGGAAAAGCCATAACGGATTTCCCCCAAATGAAATCTTTAGACAAGAACAAAATACTTCAAGCGTCAAGAATCCATCAGCCTCGCCGTAGCTGGAGATGGTCGGCGTGTTCCATCTCTGACCATCACCCTGGCCGGAGCTCCACGACCAGCAAGATTTGAAGAAGCATGAGCGGAAAATATAGAACCCAAAACGGGCAAAAACATCAGCAGACACGACGCTCTAGCGGCAGATCTGGAGCGCTCACCTGAGCCCGTGAACATGGCCAGCAGCAGGAGCAGCAGCAGCGGAAGCGCCATGGCCGCAGCACGAGGAGGAAGAGGATGCGCGAGCTCTCTAGCCTGTTCTTCTCTCACTGCGCGAAACGGCGACGGCTTGTGCGGCCGTGTCACCGAGCCGGTCCCTCTTTTATCGACGGAACGGGCGGCGACCGACCACGGCCCCCTGTGGCGGCGACCCATTTTTTTACTGTGCCCACGACCAAAACACCTCGGCAGCGAGCCTGTGGGCACACGTTTAGGCGTGGCGCCGCCGTGTCCGCACGCCAACGGCTCGATTTCTCTCTGTCATCAAGGCGTGGTGGTGGTGGTACTGGTAGCCGTACCTGCGCACTGCGCGGCACGCTGGGCTGCGCGGTCCGGCTTTGTCAGGGCGTGGCATGGGAGCCGATGCAGCCTGCAAGCTTCGAGGTGGTGGGGGAGGCAACGGGCAGGGGCAGGACGGGCGTTGCGCGCGCGGCCGGGTTGCCCGGGTCCTAACGTTCGGATGCGGGGTGTACTTTTTCGGGGAAAGAATATGCACTTTTCGTCTTGTTAAATTCGTTTTTTTATCGGGCTTTTGCCTCTGTTGCAGTAAAGTAGAGGAGGACCCAGGGTAGTACACCTTTTCTTTTTGAGAAGTTATACAGTGCTTGGGCGGTACCTCGTCTAATTTATGCCGTTCAGAGTATTATGGATTTAATTAATTGATTGATGTTCAGAGTATTTTGGTAATCTGGGCTCCACGCAGCCGCCTCCCACTGTCGCAGCGCACGACTCTATCAAATCTTCGTCTCCATAGCCGGCGGCGCTACGGCGCCATCCGCGCCTCTGGTTCAGGCTCTGCCTTTGCGAGCATGCCTTCGACCCATGACCTGTCTCGCCGCTGCCGCTGGGCGGATGTCCCGTGCGACGCTGCTGCACTCTGACGCGGCCGACGCCGCCGGGAGGACGCCGCATGCGCCGCCGCCGCGTCGACGCCGGCTCGCCACTCCGTCAACCCGCTCGCGAGCCGCGACGAGCGCCTTCCTGTCTGTGTTGCTATTAAATTTTTTTCCTAAGCTTGCAGCCAGAAGAAAGCTTCAAACAGGCATTGAGAAGGGAAACATAGGAAGAAACTAATATTGAAGTTGGGCAAGTGATATATCACAATTCGCAGCCATGGTCCGGTAATGCTCTTGCCATTGAACACTGGCAAAAATACTAACTAGTTTCAAACTACTGCAATCTTGCAGTTACACTGTTTTCCTATATCATATATGATTCTGATAGGGTGATGAAGTTCATTGTTGCACATTGATTCTCTTTTTCAGTCAGGCCAACTACTATGCCATGCCAACTGATGGTGGGTTTCTATGTTTATGCTAAATCATTGAAGATACATGTGGACAAGCAGGAGCTTGAAGTTATAAGAAAACATCAGGAATCAAATTTAGACTCTTCCAAATATGTTCCATCACACTCCTTGTTTTCCTGCGTTACCTGGTTGGTTTATCCATTTATCCAATATCATGGTTAGTCTTACAGGTGTAGCATTTTTCTTGGCGGTACATGAATCATGTCTTGCATTCTTACGAGTGTAGATATGATGCTATAAGTTGCTAGTTGTGATAAATGGTCAGGAAGGTTATTGGTTAGCAGATTTGTCGAAGTATTTAGCTTTACTGGGCATGTAAGCCATTGATTGTTACATTTTCATACTTTTATTTGATGATATGTAATGATGTACATATAGATAGAGCACAAATGTAATCGTGTATACATAAAAGTAAGGGAATCAAGACTGGATTTCCATCTTTACCCAAGGCCAACGACAGCCCATTTTATCACGCAATTTTTGTTCTCAAAGGGTTGGGTACTCTTTTTTCCGAAATCAGTTTCCACTGGACAACAAAGTGGAAAAATAGCTCTACGTGTGTAAACTATCTAGCAATGGTCGCAGACATATACAATGCTGAATTTTCAGAGAGAGGTATAGATTAGAAACGTGTGAAACGAAGTACTGACTACTGAACACCACATCCATTGTTTGAACTGACAGCACGTCACCATCGGCTTTGAACTTTCCTAGCATGGCAATGGATTTTCAACAAGTGACGTTCACAAATAAATTTCCAATTATAGTGCCTATGATCAAGAGGCAATCAGCATTGGTCTCGAACAAGTCAGCACCAATCGCTCAATCAGCAACGCCGCCAATGCATCCGTAGCTAGTCAAACAAAATCCAGTCCACCGTGATTGCTACATGTCACCTAGCGCGCAGTATTTCTATAGACTGCTACTATAGAGATAAGTCTCCCTGTAACTATTACGCCATTTCATAATCAACTCAGAAGAATGCATCGTTACAGCCTGAGGAGATCTTTGTTTACATAAAGTTTTGTCGATAAGAACTCAGAAGGATGCTCTTTGATCGAGTTGTCCTTCTCATTCAGCTCTTTTAGCAATGATACACACTGCTGAGCTGACAAAAAGAAATTTAGGTAGATACTGACAAGAAATTGGGCTTAGAGTTGGAACACGACCAACAGGTGAAACTTGAACACTTTCTGGTAGAAGCAGTAAAAAAAAGGAACTTATATTTCAGAGGAAAGTAGAGCCAGTAGGCAACAATCTCAACTGATTCAGAAAATAAGGCTAATGCTAGTTAATGATACAGATACCAAACCTAGTACTTTGCAAGCCTATTCACCCAGGCAAGGATAGGTTTTTCAGTTAGGCTTTTACAAACATCATCTGTGAAGTGGTTACAGTTCTTTGTAATCAAATGATAAGCGTTCCCATGATATTTTGCCACAAGCTTTTCAACAAATGACCTGTATTCTCACGAGACATGTCTGTTGTGCCTAGCCACCCTGAACACGGGCAAGTTTTTTTTGTTCCACCTCACCTCAAACACACCACTAGATGTAAAATGGTGCGCTTCAAATGCATACTCTGTGCCATGGAAACAAGAAAAGTGTATGCTGTATTTACTTTGGAACAAGCACACAAAATGTAATTTTTCAACAAAACCAAGCTTCATAAAGGCAGTTAGCCAGCTGTGGCGATCTAAATGGTCAAATAAGATTGCAGAGGTGCTAAACGAATGAAACTACACTTTTATATCCCTTGAAGAATAATTATCCTATTGTTGTTTCATAAAGAAACAAAAAACTGATGTAAGTCTTATTTTTTGCGACGATTTAGCGCTATTTACAAGGAAAAACTGAAAATCTATTCGAAACTCAGAATCATGTACTGAAAACAGGAGCTGTCACCTTCGTCCTCACCTGTTGAAGCATGAAGCATCATTTACCGCAGCATAAGAACCATTCAAACTTTCGATTTCTGAGTAGAAGGCACATCAAATCACTGTTACTGCAATAAAAAGGATAGTGAATGAAACGGATCGTGCGGCACCTTCGATCCCGGTGTGGAAGACGCTAAAGCCGAGCCGGTAGAAGTAATCATTCCCAAGCGTGAGGTCGTAGATGTTGAGCACCACCGGCTACGCCGCGCTCTCTTTCTGGTTGCCCATACTCACTTCATCCTCCTCCTTGCCGCCGGTGAAGCCAAGCCCCAACCCACGAGCCTCCCTGGAGATGAGGAGGAAGATGTGGAGGGGAAGGACGTCGCGTCCTCTATCGTGACGCGGCGTGGCCGGTCACGCGGGGGGGGGGGGGGGGGGGGGGGGGGGGGGGGGGGGGGGGGGGGGGGGGGGGGGGGGGGGGGGAGTAGGCATCGCTTACGGCGACGGCGGGGGACGGACTAGCGTCGGAGATGGTATCGCTAATGGCGGAGGCGGAGGGCACAGGATCGACCGTCGAGATGACCTGCCCAGATACAACGAAGTTCCAAATCTAACCTTACGCTAATTGAAAAAAATTAAAAATATTAGTACCGAGCCCACATATTATTTGGTACCCGACCTACCATAAAAGTACCTTTGACAAGTACTTTTTTATTTCAATTTATTAGATCTAATTTTTATATATTAGATTTAATCGAATCGACGGTTATAAATAATTCCAAGCACCTTAGCATCTCTCTTTCTTTTTAATACTGCTTTATGTTACTCTCTCCAATTTTAAAATATTAATATTATTAATTTTTAATATTAACTTTGACTTTAGAGAAGTGAAATGTTCAACATTTGATTTAAGAAAAGTCTTGGATATGTAACTTCTCTGAAATCAAATTTTTAACATTTGACTTATTTGAATTCGCATATCCAGCGTGATATTAGTTATTTCGAATATCCAACGTTTGAATATATAATATTTTTATAATTTTATTACTTTGGATATTATTTCTATTAATAAAAATTAAAACAATATTATATAAAAAAAATCCCACTTTTTGTCTCATTAAATCCATCTTATTTTATGGTGCTAACTTGCTTCTGTTGCTGTAAAGTAGTACTACATCCGTTCAAAAAACTTTTATTTGACTATACTTTATTCTTTTTTATCAATGATTTTTTAAAACTTAAAAAAATTTATGAACATATAAATTACATATTATAAAAATATTTTTATGATGAATTTAAAAATATAAATTTTAAATGATTAAAATTTGTTAAATTTATGTAATTTTTTAATTAAAAAGGAATACAGTCAATCAAATTCAAAAATAAATTTTTTATAGGGTAAAAGTAGTACTAAGTACAGAGTACTACTCCCACTTAGGACCAGTCCTTAGGACTTTGGTGTGGTACACTTTTTTTCTTTTAGGTTCGTTTGGAACGTGGGAATGAAAATTATAAAAATAAAAAAATGTAAAAATAAAAAAATGTAGGAATGAAAGAAGTTGAAAAACAAAACAAATAAATAGAAAACTTTTGATGTTTGGAGTACAGGAATGAAAAACAAAGTAACAAAGAGTAAATAAATATTTAGAAGTCACTAATGCCCAATCGAAGTTCGAAATCAGTGCGCTGTCGGTCCCTCCGCCGCTGCCCCGCACAATTTCTCTGTTGCTCCTCGGGCTTCCGCGAAACCTTTAGTTTGGATTGGATTTTTCATTTCCTGCGTTTTGTGAAGGTATGCGATCGTTTCCGGAGGAACGATGAGCTTTGTTCCTTCGTTCCAAACTCTGCGTGATGTCAGCAATTCACAGGAATCGATTCCTTTGAAATTCCTTTGAAAATCCTTCAATCCAGACTGGGCCTTACCTTTTTTACTCATTTTCTTTTTCATGTTCGATGCCACGCGGCGCAGCAAAGGTTCTTGTCAGCAAATGCATGAAGGCCATTATTTGCAATTTTGCATGCTTTGGCTTACACGCTCCCTCTATTCTTATCTCCTGTCGCGCACGTCCATCTCACCATCAGCGCAACACGCCAGACTTCTCTTGCTTACTTAACCACGCCGCCGCCAAACGTGCACATCGTGCGCTTGAGAAGTTTTGACACCATGCACGTTTTTTTACATCACCTTTCGATTTTTTTTCATTTTCTTTCCTTCATGGGGGCCCAGTTCGTTGTGAAGCATTGGCCCAGACAGCGCATCGTCCCAAGTACTTTTCCGATGGCGGATTCAGGCCCGTGATAGACGGAAGAAAACTTGGTTGGCCAATCAAAACGGGCTGAAAAGTTCTGGAAATTTCGAGGGTAGCATGGGCCTACAGAACGAGCCCGCACGTTCTCTTCAGAAAGCAGCCCAATTGCGAGGGCCTCCGCCATCCGGGCTCACCCAACGCAACACAGGCCTCTCCCTCCACCGCAGGCCGCACCCGGGCTCCAACTCTCCGACGCGACACCGCCGAGCACCACGCCACCGGCAGGCCGCAACAGCTGAGTGCTGACTGCCATTCCCCTGCTGGAATCCGGATCGTCCAAACACGTCTCCCCCCTCCACAGAGCCGCTGCTCTATTGGTATTCCAGCGTGGAGACCGGCATGGAGAAAGTGGAGTCGGCCCCAGATTCGCCGGCTCAGGCGAGAGAGATGATGGGGCCGGGGTTGAGGGAGGGATTAAAAAGTGAATAAAATTTTAATTGCAATTAGAATACTCTCTGTCGAAATCATGTAACTTAGATACTTCACGACCCGCACTCGTACGTGTAAAAGTCAGATTGCAGTGTTCGAATGCGCGGTCTAACCCCAAGGTGATCTACAAAAGCCACATCAAATCACTAAGACGTCGACTTCTGAGAACCGACCTAAAAAAGAAGGTACGGCGTAATGGCGTATTTACTCCAGCGACCAGCTGCCAACTACTCTAACGAGACGGGACGAGATTCACCACGATGGCACTCCAACAGAAGCCACGACAGTCGGCGAACAAGACCCGACGGCAGTGTGACTAACACAGCAGGGCTAGGCAGCCGCTACAGCGTTAGCCGCTGCGTGCGACGCGACAGGTCACGCTCGCGCCTGGACAAAGCGAATGATGACGACGACAGCGGAAGGGCTCACCTGTCGGACCCCAGAGCGATAACCCTCACGAGCGCGCTTTTCGTTCGAAGTCTCCTCGCGGCTACACTATCTACGATCGGGAGCCGATGACGCTTTACGGCTGTATTGGATCCGACACCCGACCCTACGAGCTATACTCGACGCCCAGCGAAACACGAAAAGGCAGTCGCAACTAGCGAAGGGGGGGTCGAAAACTCGAATTCAATCAAAAATGACTTCTCAATCGACATTTTTTATTTACAATGACGCTTCTTACAAACTTAAAATTTATACATAGAGGAAAGAGCCGAATCGCTCGAGCAAAAAGTTCTCCGTCTTGAAGTCAACGACGATCTTCGCTCCCGGCTCCTGCGTCTCCACCGAGATCACGTCTAGCTGCTCGTCCGAGGAGCTAGACGTAAATACCTCGATGACCCTGCCGAAGTCTGCGTCTGGATAATGGGAGCGGACCAAGGCCAGGGCTGTCGAGGACCCGTCCTCCAACAGCCTCATGACGACATCGAAGACGACCCCCGGGAGTTGATACAGGGCGTGCGCGAGGACCTCTGTCAGGACAGACTCCGCCGACACGTCGAAGTACAACTTAAGAAGGTCCAAACCTGCCGACCTTAAGGTCTGAACTTCGCCCGTCAATCCTACGCATAAGACCGTCAGCGAAACAAAATAGAGACGGGACTAAGTCAAAAAGAGATCCGTCCTTACCATCTCGCTCCTTTTTGACGGCTTCGACGGCTTGCCCCGCCCGGTCGAGACTCTTCCGGAGCCGCTTGTTTCGAACTTGGGACGCCGAGACCTCCTCCTGGGCCCTACGGCCTCCTTGCGCGTCTGCCCGAGCTCCGTTGCTGCCTGTTCGACCTCGGACTGCAGCACGACCCGCTTTGACTTGAGGAGGTCGACCTGCTCGAAGGCTCGATCACGCTCCTCTTTGGTCATGCGGAGCGTCTGCTCCAAGATCAAGCGAGCTCCCTCGGCATGTTGGTGAAGGAGCCCGATGCACCGCATCTCGGGGTCGTGCTCAGCGGCCTGACGACGAAGCCCTGCAGCACCGCAAGTTAAAAAGCTAACCCTGAGGTTGGGCGAACGCGACACAACTTACCGACGATCGTGCGGTTGGGCTGCTCGAGGGCCACCGCGTCCCGGGTGGCCCGGGCGTCGGACACTGCTGCCTCCGCATGCGCCTTGTTCGCCTCTTCGAGGGCGACGCGGGCCGACTCTCGAGCGGCAAGTAGCTGCGACCGCAGATTGTCCGTCGTCTCCCTCGATTCGGCCTGAGCCTTCGCCAGCTCCTCCCACAAGGCGTCAACCTCGAACTGAGCAGCGAATCCGCGTGAGGGCCAACCCAAGGCCGCGTAAAGGTTATCCTGCAAAGGGACTATCAGCCCGAAGACTACGGCGATCAAAAACAAAGAACATCAAATTCGAAGACTTACCCGGCACTCAACAAAATGCGCCTCATCGAAAATGGCGCCGACCTCCTCGACGACCCCCAGAAGCTGACGGAGGCCGGCGGCCAGCCTCATGTTGAGGGCCCGAACGCCGCCTCTCCGATCCATAAGGTAGCCGAACCCGTCGGTCGCCCCTTCAAGCGGGAGAGGTCCCCTTCTGGGGATTACCGAGGCGACAGTCGGCACCGTCGGATCTTGCTCTTTGCCAGTGACCCGACATCGCTGCTCGGGACCGCGGAGCCCGACGTCCTGACTACCTCCGACAACTTGCCGAGAGTCGTCTCGCTCAGGCCACGCCCCACGGTGGGCGCAGCCGAAGGCGACGGAACCATCGCGCCCTCGAAAGGCACCGTTGTCGACGACGACGTCGGCAGCTCCGTCCCCTCGGCCTCTGCCTTGTACCCTTTTATTTACAGCTCCGTCCCAAGTCCGTCCCCTCGGCCTCTGCAGTTTGGTGGTGGTCGCCCTCTTCTTCTCCAGACGCTTCGCCCCGGACCTCGCCACCGGCCTGGCGCCAGACCCGCCAGCCATCAGAACTCTCATCGGCGCCTGAGCGCCGGCCTCTTGCGGCGCTCCCAGCGACGTCGGATCCCTAGCCACGAAGAATCTCGATTAGTCAAGAAACAAAAAACAAAGATGGAGCTGCGAATGACTCACCTCGCCGGTTGCCGACGAATCCGGATGGTCAGGCGTCGCGGGGTTTGGCTCCCCTGCGGGGAGGAGATGGCCGATGCTTGAGCCCGCTCCGCCGCGGCCACTTCGGCCGCCCGAGGCAGGGAGTCAACGGGGCTCTCGGAGCTGACGGTTATCGCCTCCAAGGGGTCGGTCCTCGCCTTCT
>BCLH01001265.1:0-13459 GCA_001602315.1 Zoysia pacifica
TTCGTCACTCCTTTAATATCCAACTGAACCTCACCTTGCCATTATCAGTGAAGAAATCAACCAACTACTGAGAAAATTATGAATTGCATAAGTAAAATCCATTTTACTGGCATCAAATTATTCTTTATGCATATAACAGATGACATGAGAAAATTATGAATTGCATAAGTAAAAAATTCATGTTCCGCACTTCTTTCCTATCCAATTGAACCTCACGTTGCCATTATCACTGAAATCAACCAATTATTGATAAAATTATGAATTGCGTAAGTAAAAATCCATTTTAGTGTATCAAATTATTCTTTATACAGATAACAGATGACATGGTAATTTTATTTTACTTTATTTATAATTCTGCAGATGATGAATGGCAAGCTGTGGTTAGCATCAGATCCTGAACCAGGGCTTGGAGAAGCCATGAACCTTGTCCTACGGTTCCAGCTGCAGCAGTCTCTCAATGCGCACGCGCCCGGATCAGCAACGTACGGAATCGGACCCTCGTCTTCAACCATTCCTCAGCACAACTTCAACGGCCCGCGGATCCTGCTCGCGGACAGCGATGCCGTGAGCCTGGAAGTGAACCGGAAGCTCCTCGAGCGGCTCGGCTGCCAGGTGGTGGCGGTGTCGTCGAGCCGCTGCTGCCTGAGCCTGCTGGGGAGTACCGGCGAGCCGCCGTTCCAGCTGGTGGTTCTCGACCTCGACGCGCACGGTGCTGGCTCCGCCGCCGGGATGATGAACAACGGGTTTGAGGTCGCCCTCAGGATCCGGGAGCGGAGCAGCTCCTGCTGGCTGCTGGTCCTCGTCGCTCTGGCTGGGAGCGCCGCCGAGGACAGTGGCGTCCGCGACATGTGCCGGCAGGCGGGCGTGAACGGGGTGATCCAGAAGCCGATCACGCTGCCTGCGATGGGCACTGAGCTACAGAGAGTCCTCCAGAACAACTGATCAACCCATGGATGGGCTGCAATTCGCATGAGCGGCTCTCGGCCTTCCTGAAACTACTCATGATGGATGGGTTTCCAAGTTTTGACAGTTCAGAGTGATGTTTTTCGGATGGAAGTGATCACAGATGGTCACAGTGAATCCAATGCTCAGCCGCAACGTTTCCTCTGAATCCCAATATCTTACTACCTATGTCCTGTAAAAAGTGTATTCCTGAGTTGTTTGGTTGATTGTATTTTTTTTCTTCTTTTTATTAAAAATTTATATAAATTTGATAAACTTTAATAGCATAAAATTTATATTTTTAGATTCACTATAAAAAATATTTTTATAATATGTAATTTATGTGTTTATAAAGTTTATCGAGTTTTAAAAAAATTATTGATAAAAAAAAAAACACAGTCAAACAAAGCACTATTATGAGACGGAAGAATATCTTATAGTCTTGAAAATTACTGTATCTCTATGTACCATCAGTGCTGCTTATAGAAATAATAATGAAAAAGTCTTGAAATCCATATATCCAATGTCTGCTAGTTAAAAAAACACAATTTCTCTTTTTTACCTACATCTGGTAAAACGTCCCAATAAAAATGATCAAACTACATGTACACGGAAAAATACATCTAAAACTGTACTCTCTTCATCCTAAAATAAGTGATGTTTTTAACTTTTTAAAATTAATGTTTGACCATTTCTCTTATTCAAAAAATTTACGAAAATTCAAAAATAAATAATACAAGCTTAAAGTACTTCTAATAATGAATCATTTCACAATAAAATAAATAATTTTTAAAACTTTTTTAAATAAGATGAATGATCAAAGAAAAAAGTTTGAAAATAAAAAACAACACTTATTTGAGTTAGATGGAGTATCTTTTAACAAATAGGACGGATGAAATCTCTCCGCAAACACCCTTGATTTAACAGGCGAGGTCTTTCAGATATCTCAAATTTTGGGCTCACAATAACTATTGTTAGTTAATAAAATACAACTACTCAAAACAAATATACGAGATCAAAAAAAGTTTTTGAACAAATATATAAGATAAAAAAAATTTGTTGAAACACAAAAAAAAATCGTTGATGGTGCTTCCTACCGCGGCGATCCATTCGCTAATTTATAAAAAAAAATAAGAAATTTGAAATTTTAATATTAATATATCATTTTTTTATATTAATATTTTTTCTTACATCATAAAGTTAGCAAGAGCATCGGAACCTGTACTCATTAGTACTAGACTTGGAGTTACTGCAGACCAAGTAGGAAGACACGAAGAAACCGATGAACCGTGGAGTTACTGCAGGGCGGGGTGAGGGTCTGTTCTGCTGATGGTTCAAACGTTGACGCATAATGTAGTCCACTAGCAAATATAATCGGTGAAGTCATGAATGGTGCAAGCGACTATGTTTTGATCAGTTTTCAGTAATGCATAGATAGGGATTCATCTCGGTTTTTGGAGCCATGGATGATGCATATGGAATATATTATATATATGGGTTTAGTTTTTTAGAAATAGGTCTGCTGCTTACCCCCAGTCATCTAAAACAGTGCTTTGAATTAAAAAAAAAAAGGCGAGGCTGCCGTCATGGAGAAATGATACGGTTGTGGTAAGTATGCCACTTTATCCATATTGTACACACAATACAAAAAATCCGCTACCTAATCTTGCGCTGGCCTCCAGCTTGAAAACATTAGACGCCAAATCATTAGCTGCAATTTTATCATAATAAGTATTGTAATTGAGTTATTTTAAAATAGATCAAGTGATGTTGTTTTACCTCCTATAGAGTAAAACACAAATTTGATCTCAGCTGTTGATTTATATAAAAAAATATACTCCGATTACCGTCATCAGCCAAAACTCACTAATAACTTTTTAAATTAAATCTTTTAGCAATTAATAAATATTAAAAAACATTTACCTCGTAGGAGGTAAAAGAACAATTTAAATCTCAAAATCAGTGTAAATGAACAATTCATATCCATTTGGTCTATTTTAAAATCCACCTTGTAAGTAGAAATATATGCGGTAGCTTACATTTTTACATCGCCCCTTTCCCTTCTGTCCACTATTTTTCTAATTTTGGAGTGCCTTCAAGCATTTAACTGAATGATGTGGTACACGCATATCCACCAAGTTTGCAAAGTGGCTTAAATGCCTTGGTTTTGCTACTCGGAGCAATTCATTTTGGAAGCAAAGTCATGTAAAAAGAAAAAGGCAGCTGTTGTGAATTTTGTGATGTACAATTGACATTCCAAAATGTCATGCACTAGAAAGTACTCTGAGCTCTTCAGCGGTTTGGTAATGATGCTTCTTCACTGGGCAGTAGGTGCTTCAGAAATTTGTCCCTAATCGCTTACAGATCTTTCAGAGCATCTCTGATCGGCATGCGATCTGTTGGCACCTCCTCTGAACAATAAATACCCACTTGCAGAATCGAAGCGACACAGGCGATTTTCACCGTTTCTTGCTTCGACATCATTCGTCTCTGTTAGTAGTAGCTGTTGGTCTGCAATAAAATCCACCCGATGTGGCAGTGCCCGCTGAACATTATTCCGGAGTCCAATGCTTTCTCCAAATTGACTGTCCGTTGGCCGTCTTCCAGTGAACATCTCTAGCAACAGTATGCCGTAGCTGTAGACGTCTCCATGGGTGGAGACTTCATTAGCCAGTCCGTACTCTGTCACAGACAGAAAATATGATAATTTTTGTACAATATCCATCTATGTTAAAAGAATTATTTTCAGACAAGAAAGTGTCAATGTGACATTTCACTAGTTTCAGTTCTTTACCATTCATGAAAGTACAGTTTCATTCAACGGTACTAATCGGTTGAAATACAAGGAGAAGTTTAGTAGTATTTTATTTAATCCAACCGTGCAGAGCAGGAGAAAAAATTATAGCAACTCGAAGTATACCTGGAGCTGCATAACCAATTGATCCTCTCATTGATGTCCATCCATTTGATATATCTGTGTCTTGATGAAGAAACCTTGCAAGCCCAAAATCACCAACATGAGCGACCATGTCATTGTCCAGGAGAACATTGCTTGGCTTAAGATCACAGTGAATAATTGGCATTGGCTTATATTCGTGTAGATAATCAAGAGCGGATGCCACATCGATTGCAATCCTTAGCCTTGAAATCAGATCTAATGCTATTTGTTCACCATCTTGCGTGATATACTGGTGCAGCCATTGGTCTACATTTCCATTTGGTAGGAACTCATATACAATGGCCTTGAAGTCACAGCCCCGAGAGTCAATACTTGAGCAGACCGTCAATATTTTCACGAGGTTCCGATGTCGAGCACCTTTTAAAGTCTCACACTCCGCAACAAAACTTCGAGCTGCACCACGTTGCATGAGGTTGAGAACCTTAACAGCTACGGTTATGTGCTGGTTGTCGCTTATCATTACTCCTCTATAGACTGACCCAAAGCTTCCTGATCCAATGAGGTTATCTGAAGAAAAAAAACATTCGTCGCGTTGGCTAATTCTGCATAAGAAACCCTCATAAATTGCCTGGTGTTGGCCCTCCTTTGTAGATTTTCTTTTGTTTCCCTGATCCTTTTGTACAGTATAGACAGTGCAAATGCTAATGTGGCAAAGAGAAATGCACTGCATGTGGAGACTATTGCTGTGAGTTTCCGGGATGACTTTTTGGTGGTCTGGTTGGAGCAGGGTGGCAATTTCAGTTGAGTGATGCCACCACACAGGTCACTGTTTCCGGTTATCACGATTGCAGTTGCATTGAGAAATACCCCATATTTTGGAACTGCTCCTTGGAATTTGAACGAGAGATTCAATGAAGAAAGGCCTGTTAGACTGCCAAGGATCTCTGGGATGGCCCCAGTCAAATTGTTGTAGAAAAGATCCAGCTGTATGAGACCTCTCAGATTCCCTATTGGCTGTGGAATTGTCCCATGAAGACTGTTTCCAGATAAATTGAGATATTCCAAGCTTTGGCACTCACCAATGGAGGTTGGAATCTCACTGGAAAGCATATTATTAGAGAAATCGAGTTCATTGATATGTTTGAGATTTCCTACTTCTGATGGTAAAGACCCAGATAAGGAATTATGTGCAAGACGCATGAAACTTGACAAGGTTGATATGAAAAACAATTGTTTAGGTGTTGGTCCCGAAAGATTGTTATGAGAAAGATCTAACCATTCTAAAGGACAATTGCCAAGACTAGTCGGTATAGCTCCACTAATTGCATTTGTACTGAGGATAAGTTTTGTGAGTTTTATAAGATTGCCAAAACTTACTGGGATGGTTCCTGCAAATGCATTATCTGATAAATATAGTTCAGTCAACTTATTGAGGTTGCCAAAAGACGCTGGAATGTGGCCTACGAGATTATTACGAGGCATGAAAAGTGTATCCAAGTTGATGAGATTTCCTATTGCTTCTGTTACGGTTCCAGAAATATTGTTGTATGCTATGCTAAGGTACTCTAAATCTGTTAAGAGATTACCAATCGAGTCTGGTAGCACACCTTGGAGATTGTTTGAACTAACATCTAATACCATCAGGTTGCTGCAATTGGTTAGACTAGATAGGAAGCCCCAATCAGCATCACTTGTTGCTTCAAACTGATTTGCTGCAATCGACACTGTACTCAGGTTCCCTTGCTGAGATCCCAGGCACGATGGAATTGTTCCAGATAGGAAGTTTTCCAACGCTTCAATATATTGAAGCATGGAGGCATTACACAGGGATACCGGGAGCGGGCCCTGAAATAGATTGTCTGATACCAGTAAAAAGTTTAGTTTAGATAGCTTGTTTCCTATATTAGATGGCAGAACCCCGTTCAAGTTGTTGTATTCGATATTTAGCAGTTCAAGAGATGAGATATTTAGGATCGTAGGGGTGAAATGGCCCTCTAGTTCGTTATTGAGTAAATGAAGTTTAGCTAGGGCATTGAGCTTACCAAGCGCGTCAGGAATGGAGCCTGAAAGATTGTTGTATGACAGAGAGGAGTGTAAGTTGTTCAAGATTTCCTAGTGATTCTGGTATTTGTTCCACGAAACGATTTTTTTAAGATCTATGTGCACTAGCAAAGAGAGGTTTCCTACCCAGGGCTGAAAACCGTACGGAAACTTTCTGTTCCGACCGCGTTTTGTTTTTTGTTTTTTCTATCGTTTTTGAATAGCCGAAGAAAAATGAAAACGGTAACGAAAACAGTATAGCTTTTTTTCTGACCGTTTTAGCGGGAATTTTTTGTTTTTTACCTTTTTTTTCAAATACAGTAATGAGATCTCATTTGAATATGTTTTATAAAAAATAAAAATTAAAAGTTATGAACAAACATCCTATTATTGGCATATATTGTTGAGTTGTATGTTGTGAATTTAATTACAACTTGTATTATATATATTGTAAAACTTAGATCATATAGTAAATGTTTAATATTTATTTTATTTATATTTCTGACATCTTTTCAGTTATGGCCGTTTTGTTTTGTTTCCGAATTTCGTATTTATCTGTTTGTTTTCGTTTCTATTTCTGTCTGGTGTTATAAATATGAAAATAAAATTAATTGAGATATTTTTTTTTATCGTTTTCGACAGTTTTCAGCCCTATTCCTAACCAGGACGGAATGGTTCTGTTACACACCCCCCCCCCCAACTCAAGTACATTAATAGAAGAAAGGCCTTGTAGTGGGGGGATATTTCCTGCAAGGTTAGTCTTGACAATAGTAAGAAACGTCAACGAGGAGAGGTTTCCAAGTGAATTGGGGATAGTTCCTGTCATGTTGTTATCGAATAGGATGAGCTGCTGCAGGTTCACATGACTTCCGATGCCGGAAGGGATTCTTCCTGTGAGCCTATTTTCACTGAGATCGAGTAGCTGGAGATTGTGCAAAGAGCTTAACTCACTCGGTAACCCACCGTGCAATTTGTTACTGCCGAGAGAAATCACGACAAGATGGCTGCAGTTGGACAGTGATGGGGGGTTCTTCCCATCGATCATCGATGGCATTGCTGCTAAGCTGTAAAACCTCGAGTTCATAGAGATTACAGAGCTGTGGCGGCAGGATGCCATGGAATCGGTTCTGTGAAAGGTGGAGTCGCCTCAAGTAGGTGAGGTTGCCCAGCGCAGGGGGGATGGTGCCACGCAGATTGAGCTCGGCGAGGTCCAGCGCCACCACACGGCCTCGTCGCCTTCCGCTCAAGCCACACCCCACGCCGCGCCATTGGCACGTGGGAATAGTTTGATTTCCCCATGAGCTCAGGGCTCGCGAGGGATCACTCTTTATATGGAATTTAAACGACATGAGTGCTAGGAAATCGGAGACTTCTGGGGTGGATGCCATGCCGGTGTACGTGCCATGGCATACAACAGAGATGAAGGCGAGCAAGGAGTACTTGAGGAGGGGCACCATTGCTGCTGAAGATGATGCTTTCTTCTAGAGGCTGTTAGTCATTTAACCTTGTTTTTCCGGAAGCCCTTGGCAACCTGTATATAATGGGCGATGACTGGAACTAGGAACCCTGCGCCAATCAGTCGTTTGAACTTAGACCTCGTTTGGAATGCTTGAATTTTACAGAAATAAAAAGAATTTTATATCAAATCAATTTTCAAGATTCTTGTGCTTTGTACAGTAAGGTTTTTTTTTTCAAGTAACGAGTCAAGTCGCTTAGCATGTCTTATTTGAAGATTCCTTGAAATGGACCTCCATTTAGGCACGACACGAGTGGATCATCTACGTTTACTTTGCTATCCCGGTATCACAGCATCACTTTCATGCTGAGAAAACAACACACTAAAATTTCTACAGCAGTTGCATAAATTGTCATGTTGTACAAGTTGGCTTTCCAACTTGACAATTCGCAGAATGGACCATTGCATAATTTGTCGTGGTGTACAAGTTCTTCGATCATTAGAGAAGAATGGCTCAAATATTCTTCTGTATGTAATTTGACTTTACATGTGTCATCTCCGATGGCCACCCATCTGAGATAATAAGAATACATCCAAAAGTTGTCCTTTAACCTTTTCTAAATAAATTTTTTAAAAAAATATACAAAAACTCTTCTCCAGCAGCGCTCTACTAAACACTTCCTTACATTCTCACCTCCCCTAAAAACTCCCCATCCACACCCACATCTGGGCAAATTTTCAGGCTCCCTGACGGCCTCCACTTGAGTACCGACGACGACGACACGCTTGGTCTGTGCATCTAGCCGGCCCTCCACCTCTATTTATTGTGACGCTGGTGACAGGGGCCCACCAGCCATAATGGGTTGGGCGCCCCCGATCAGGGCGCGGTTAGGTCAAGAGCGCATTAGGGCCGTTGGGTCAAAATGGGTGAAGATCAATTTCTAACATTCTCCTCTTTGATCTTATTTTATACTTTTATCTTTATTACTTTTAACTTCACTCATTCCATTACAGATTAATGCATAGAACTGTCTCATCGTCACGGTCAATCGTCGATAGACTTAACAGCTACAATACATTTTTTCTGTTCTAAAATAGTTACTATACATTTTGGGCCATCTTTTAGTTCAGGAATCACAGACTTTCCCTTAAATTTATACCGGCAATATGTTCAATAAATACTTTGGGTGGTAAGCCTTTAGTAAGCGGATCTGCTAGCATCTTTGCGGTGCTTATATGCTCAAGACTTATGATTTGATCTCGAACTTTATCTTTCACAACATAGTACTTTATGTCAATGTGTTTATGTCAATGTGTTTGGCAGCACCACTTGACTTATTGTTGTGTGCATATGTTATTGCGGGTTCGTTATCGCAGTACAACTTAAGTGGTCTATAGATATCGTCAACCACTTTTAAATCGGGTATGAACTTCTTAAACCAGTTCAACTGCCTCGTAGCCTCATAACATGTTACAAACTCGACATACATTGTGAACGATGTAGTGACGGTTTGCTTTGACCTTTTCCACGAAATAGCTCCTCCAGCGAGAGTAAACATATATCTGGATGTAGACTTTCTATCATCTCCCGCATAATCAGAATCTGTATACCCCACTATATGGAGTGAATCTGATTTTTTGTATGTCATCATGAGGCCTTTTGTTTCTTGCAAATAACGCAAGACTTTCTTTATCAATTTCCAATACTTTATTCCACGATTGCTCTGGAATCTGCCAAGTAACCTAGTAACAAATGCTAAGTCAGGGCGTGTACATACTTAAGCATACTGTAAACCTTCGATAGCTGAAGCATATGGAACCGCTTTCATTTGATCGATCTCATATTAGTTCTTGGGGCATTGAAAATCCTCATATCTATCGCCTTTGAATATAGGTGCAGGTGATAGACTACATTTATGCATACTATATTTCTTTAATATTTTCTCTATGTATGCTTTTGTGACAGTCTCAATACCCCTTTCTTTCTATCTCGGTGAATTTCGATTCCTAGAACGAATGAAGCTTCACCAAGATCTTTCATATCAAAGTTAGAGGACAAAATCTTCTTTGTCTCCAGTAGCAGACTAACGTCACTACTAGCTAGTAGGATATCATCCACATATAGAATTAGGAAGATAAACTTTCCATCTTTAAATTTTGAATAAACACAGTTGTCCTTAATATTTTTTTTAAACCCAAATTTTTTTATCGTGCTGTCAAACTTCAAGTACCATTGTCTTGAAGCTTACTTTAACCCATAAATCGATTTCTTTAGACGGCATCCCAGTTTTTCACTTCCTTCCATAACAAAACCTTTCGGTTGTGCCATGTAAACATTTTCTTCTAAATTCTCATTTAGAAATGTTG
Organism: Zoysia pacifica; assembly: GCA_001602315.1. NCBI lineage: Eukaryota > Viridiplantae > Streptophyta > Magnoliopsida > Poales > Poaceae > Zoysia > Zoysia pacifica. The sequence continues at coordinate 9,705 of BCLH01001265.1, forward strand.
TCTTTACATCCATCTGATGTAACTCTAAATCATAATGAGCCACTAGTGCCATTATGATTTTGAAAGAATCTTTACATGAGAGTGGAGAAAAGTTCTCATTATAATCAATCTCTTCTTTTTGAGTAAAGCCTTTTGCCACGAGTCGTGCTTTATATCTTTTTACATTCTCTTGGGAGTCGAGTTTTGTCTTGTAGACCCATTTACAACCTACTGTTTTGGCTCCTTTAGGAATTACTTCCAAGTTCCAGACTTTATTAGCCTTTATGGACTTCATTTCTTCTTCCACGGCCTCAAACCATTTTGAAGAGTTTTTGCTTCTTATGGCTTCTTTAAATGAGGTGGGATCATCCTCTATTTGAAATTCTTCTGTCTGATAAACTTCATAGTCATCAGAAATAGCTGATCTTCTTACTCTTTGAGACCTCCTCGGGGCCTCTTCATTCTGTATATTTCCTGTTTGAGGCTGTTTTTGCTCCTCCTCATCTGTGGCAATGGGTTCTATTGGATCCTGAGAAACATGTTTCTCATTCTCATTCATTGTTGCCACAGGAGGAACAATAACAGGTGCTTGCACCACAGTATCTCGCACTGTCGGTGTAGCGACAGTAGGTAGTGTAAAGAATGGCTCTTGAATCATCAGTGGGCGCATACACCCGCTTCTCTTCAAGCTCAATCTCTCGAGCTATCATGCTCCCTCTCATCATCTCATCCTCTACGAAGACAGCATGTCTCGTTTCTACAAACTTTATATGTCTGTCTGGACAGTAGAAACGATAACCTTTTGACTTTTCTGGGTAACCAATAAAATGGCAACTTACTGTTTTGGGATCAAGCTTCCTAATGTTTGGGTTAAATACTTTAGCCTCAGTTGGGCTCCCCCACACTCGTAAGTGGTTTAACGAGGAAACTCTACTTGTCCACAATTCGTACGGTGTTTTCGACACCGACTTACTTGGTACTCTGTTGAGAATATGAATAGCAGTTTTTAACGCCTCCATGCACAAACTCAATGGTAGTGTGAAATAGCTCATCATGCTTCACACCATATCTATCAGGGTACGGTTGCGTCTTTCAGCTACTTTATTTTATTGAGGTTCGCTCGGTGTACAATATTGGGCCACTATTCTATTTTCCTGTAGAAACCTTGCAAAAGGTACAGAAACTTGTCCATATGGGGTATGTCGACCGTAGTACTCCCACCTACAATCAGATCGAACTATCTTTATCTTTAAATCGTGTTGGTTTTCAACTTCAGCCTTAAATATCTTAAATTTATCCAAGGCTTTATTTCTTTCTTTGATTGGATAAATATATTCATATCGGGAGTAATCATCCGTGAATATTATGAACGAGTCATAACTATCTATACTCTTCACAGAAAAGAGACCACAAATATCCGTGTGAATAATTTGTAGAACTCCTATGCTTCTTTTTGCATCTTTCTTAATTTTCTTTATATATTTTCCTTTAATGCAATCTCGACATTGTTCGAAGTCTGAGAACTCTAGTGGAGGAAGAATATCATTTTTAACTAGTCTTTCTATTCTCTCCCTCGAAATATGGCTTAAACGACAGTGCCATAATTTCGACGACTCATCTAGAGTTCTTTTTCGTTTTCTATTTTCATTCATAGATGAGGATTCTTTTATCTCGCACGCAACGATATCATTATCGTATATGACATTCACATCATCACGTAGTGATAGCAAATAAAGCTCATTTTGTAAGATGGCAAGACCAACACATTCTTTATTAAGCTTTATTTCACACTTGCCATTTTCAAAATGACAATCATAACCATTATTATTCAAATATGAAACACTAATCAAATTCCTCTGTAGAGAGGGTACATAGAGAACATCTCTCAGTATAAGAATAAAGCCATTAGCTAGCTCTAATGAAAGATCGTCAACGGCTTCAACTTCAGCTTGGACTCCGTTTGCAACTTTAAAGCATCTTTCTCTTTTTTGCGTAGTCCTCGTCGAACGGAATCTCTGCAATGAATTAGCAACATGAACAGTTGCCCCAGAGTCAATCCACCAAGTAGATTTCGAATATTGCACATATAGGAATTCATTTATAATGGTAATAATATTCTTACCTTTCTTTGCCATGATCATCTTTAAATATGAGGGACAATCCTTCTTGTAATGTCCTGTCTTCTTGCAGTGAAGGCATTGATCTTTGTTCACTGCAAATTTATTCTGTTGAGGCTGATGGACAGGGGCTTTTCCCTTGTTCTTTGAGGAGTAGCTGTTGAAGTTTTTTCTTTTGTTATCCTTCACATAGTTGATAGAACCACCGTGTGAAGCTTTAATTCTGTCCTCCTTTTGCACACACATTGCTATGCACTTTTCTAAGTCTCAAGACTCGGGTTGCATATTGTAGTTAACAATAAACGTGTCAAACTCTTTTGGTAAAGAAGTAAAAATCAGATGGATAAGAAGTGCATCCTTCAGACCTAGATCCATTGGTTTGAGCTTCGATGCCATGTTGCTCATTCTCATTATGTGCTCTCTAATGTCACAGTTATCACCAGAGTACCTTTCATTCATAAGTTGTTTGATGACTTGTGTGCCGTATGTCTTTGAAGAGCTAGTAAACTGACTCTTTATTCTTTCAAAGTACTCTGTGACGGTGTCACACTCAGCGATTGAACCCACAATTGCAGACTCAATCGTGTTCTTTATCACAGCCATACACTTTTTGTCGGCTGTGGTCCATTTTCTATGTTCAAGGTCATAGAACATCTTTAAGGGAACATAGTCCTTCTGTCTGGTCTGCCAAGCAGCTTTAGCCTCATTTTCTTTTCTCACAGGCTCCTTAGGCTTAGTAGAATATGCTGTAGTCAGGACCCAGTCCACCTCAGCCAAGATAAACGCTAAGTCTATCTTTTTCTTCCACTCTCCATAGTTGTCACATTTGAGAGTGGGAATCTCTTTGATACAACTCATTAAGTTGTATCTGCCTGTAAATAAATTAAATAAAGTGAGAACATAATAATGGTAAAATTATATGTCTTATTTTTAACGTTGGTAAAAAATATGACACACAATTTTATATTATACATTAAAACTATGTCACCGTTGGGAAGAAATAGAAATAATGCATAAAATGTCAATTACAAAAATTATAATACTGTTATTATCAATGTTGGTCAGAAAATAACAATATCATAATTATCTGAAATTTATTACTATTTTTTCCAAAATTAAATTCTCCCGTTGGTTCGAATTTAATAATGAAAATAATTTCTTTAAGTACGAAGCGGAGAACAAAATTCTTTAATTTTTAGAAGCATTTACTTTAATTTTTTATTCTGTCAAAATTATCCCGTTGGTTTAAATTTAACAGATTTAATTAGGTAAAAAATTACCTAATTATTCAATTAAAAATGCCTCTGAAAATGAAATGGAAAAACTTTTCTTTTTGGGCCGAAATTGAAATTCGGCCTAGCCCATTAGTCTGTTACAATTCGGACAAGCCAACCTGGGCTTGGGTCGAATTTTCACTCTCCCTCTTGGGCCAAATCTGGCCCATTTAGCCATCGCGCGATTTGGACCGTTGGATATAGATCTGACGGACGCGCTCATTTTTCGGAGGGTATGAAAAGAGTGGGGTTCTCTCCCAACCCTAACTCTAATTCATTTGCTCTTTTCTCTCAACCGGTTTCGCGAGTTTTCTGAAGGCTGGCGGCGGCAGCCCGCGTGCCGCGCTGCGCACTACCGCTCCGGTTTTCGTGCCGCTCGAGGTGC
>BCLH01001265.1:16337-48289 GCA_001602315.1 Zoysia pacifica
GTGGATGGGGTGGGTTGGTTTAAAAGAAACAGGGCAGACTACAACTGCATAGTGCATCCTCCAAGGTCCAAACCCATGCAAATATGCAATAACGATGAATTGTTGTTGACAAGGTTAATCAATTAACCCTTCCAAATAACTATTTTGAAGAAAGAAAAAGAAAACTGCCGGCATCTATTAATAATAAACAAAGCAAGGGTTTACAAGCACCAATTATGCAAATAAGTTTATATCCGTCTGGACGACGAGACTGCCCGTCAGGGCCAGGAAACATATAACATAACATAGTGTACTCTGACGCACGTATAAATAAAGAAAAGTGGCCTCCGAAGCTCATACGATTTCATAATTTTTTTTTGGGTGTAGCACCAAAGCAGACACTTGTGAGGGATGAGCTAATAATGGACAAACAGAACATGAGACCAATAATAATATGTCGCCCATGGATGCCAACATACTGTAGCTAGGGCCTCAATGGATGTGGCGTGAGGCCCAGTTTGGAGCAGGCTTGGTTTGGAGCGCAGGAAAGGAATGAGTCCTATCGAACCTCGGTTGTTTGTAAGCTTTATAACTTTTAAAGTCTTTAAAAAATATGAATTAATTTTGGTGATTGAATGAACAACATAAGTAATTGGTTGTGATGATAAATTTCACCTCATAAATTTCTACAACATAGTGAGTTTTCTCCATGCATAACAAAAGATGATCTCAAAAAGAGAAGTATCAGGCATCGGAAGACCAAAGCTAAAGATTAAATAGAGAGTCTATAGGACTGCTAGTACTATTAAGAGGTTCAAGTCATTCGTCTTATGTTATATAAGTGTTAAAGGTATAAATGCTCTTAGTTATCTCAGAAAACACTAAAGATATCAGAGAAAACAAAGTCGAAGTCAAGACGAAAATCGAAGCTCAAGTTCAGTTGCAGAAGCAGTCACAAAACAGTTCGGTGAGCCTTGAGGAGAGAAGTCCAGAGAGATGTGCTCTCTGGAGTCGGTGGAAGACATCACCAAACAGTTCGATACTGCAATGACTAGACAGTCCGGTAAGTCAAAAGATGAAGTTCAGAAGAGGTGTCTCTAGAAATCCAAAAAAGAAAGTCACTGAACAGTCCGGTGAAGGTATGCATCAGATATCTAGTGTCATGGAATAGATTCCAAAAAGATTGTTCCTTGGTCTGCGAGAAGATAAGGTTACCAGACCTGGTGATTGAAAAAAGCAAACAGCTTTATGACATTACATTTTAACGATTGTTTTTTAGCTTGGAGTCTATTTAAACTGTGGAAGAGGACGTTTTGCCATGTTACTGAATTCTGAATTGCTGGAGCAAACTTGTGAGAGACCAAAGAACACCATCAAGAGAGCAGAAGATAAGATTAGAGATCTTTAGTACTAGTAGGGGAGTGATATATAGGGAGCATTCATACACTTCTATAGTGTGTGAGGTTTGAGAGGAGTGATCTTTGCCTGTTACTTTTAGTCTTGGCGGCCTAGACCGGTTAGAAGTCGGTGTTCGAGCTTCTGAGGAGATTGTGGAAGACAACGTCAAATTTGTGAGCGGTTTTGGGTCCCTCGCTCGAAATGAATAATAAGAGTGAGCGCCCGAGCCTTGGAGGCTTGCTCTAGCGCTTGAGTATTATTCGCTAGACTTCACTCCGAGAGTGAAGCGTACCTTTGTGAGCATCGTTTCGAGAATAACAAGAGAGACCGGGACTCCGTCGAGAGTGGTCCATTGAGGATTAGAGAAAGGCGCTTACCTTTTGAGACCTTGAAAAAAATTGCTGAGCATTCTCTTGACTCTCTCTCTTTACTTTTCGTATTTTATATTGTTGAGTAAAGTTATTAGGTTGCTTTGTTATTTCTTTTGGTGGCTATTGTGCTAGTACTTGCTTGTTGTCTTTACATATCACTAGCATTGTTAGGGGTCTTAGCATACTACAATTGTGTAGGTTGCTTTTGTTATAGATTGAATCTTATAGTTTAAGTTTGTAGCGAATTAAATCCTATAAATCCACCAATTCAAACCCTTTTCTCGGTGTCTTTGATGCTTACACCATTCGATTTTTGTTCCTCGTCTAGAATACTAGAATACCAGATATTTTGACTCTCTCAACTTTTCAATCCGTTTGTTTTTCCTTTCTGAACGGTTTCGAGGGCGGTTTTGTCCTACGTGGCAGGGTGACATAGCGTTTTAGCTGACCCACCATCCAGGTGGCAACACGTGGCTATCCACGTGGTGTTTTTCACTGACATAGACTGCTGATGTGGCACAACCTGCTGATGTGGACACCCGATTTGGCTTGGTTTTATTTTAAATTAGAAAATAAATACTTAACAACCTCAAAAAAAATTATTAAACTTTGCAGAGATTTAAATCATTTTACAAGTGTTAGCTTCATGACCACTGAAGCCCCTCAAAGGTATGAATGATTTTGGTTATTGAATGAGAACCATGAACTAACTCGTTAGATGTAGGTTCATCAATACTATTCTTCACCTCTACGAGTTGATCATTTCAAAGATGCTCGGCTTTCCGGTGTATTTTCAAGGAAGGAGCTTGTCCAAGGCTAAGAATGATCTAGAGCCATGTGTGGCTTAGTTGTAGGCCGTGAGTCATTTAGAAAACATCGGTACTATTAAAAGAGGTCGAGTCATTAGTCTTGGTTTTACAAGAATTAAGATGTGTAGATGCTTTAGGGTCTCTGAGGCACTTGAGTGATCAGTGAAAGCTTGAAGATATCAAGAGTTACAGTGGAAAGTAAGAAGATCTTGAAGAAGTCAAGTTTCAACAGCGGAAGAGTCACCGAACAGTCAGGTGAGTGCTCAGTTCAGGAGTTTAGAGAGACAGTTTTCGAGTAGCAGCTCAGATGGAGTCACCGGACAGTCCAACGAATGTCATCGAACAGTCCGGTGAGTGCAGGTGGCCAGAGTCTAGAGAGAGGTGCTCACTAGAATTGAAGTGAAGATGCCACCGGATAGTCCGGTGGTGTAGTGATCGGACAGTCCTGTGAGCCAGAAGCTGGAGTCCAAAAGATAAGGTCACCGGACAGTTCGGTGATGGTATGAACCTGACAGTCCAGTGTCATATGAAATGAATTACAAATAGGTTGTTTTCTGCCAGTCGAAGACCAAGAGTCATCGGATAGTCCGATGACTGCAAAAAGCAGTCAACTTTTTGGCAACGGCTCTCAACATGTCTTTCAGGGCTTGGAGCCTATTTAAACTATTGAGAGATCTGTTGTGTAGGTTACCTGCAGCCAGAGAAGTTAGAGTTCATTTGTGTAAGCCAAAGGTCACCAAGTTGAAGCACAAGAAAGTATCTAGTGAGATCTTGAGTGATTGTGAAGAGTAGCAATGAGCATCCATATATTTCTAGAGCTAATGAGGCTGAGAGGAGTGTTTTCGGCTTGTTACTCTTGGTCTTGGCAGTCTAAACCGGTTAGACATCGTTGTCCGAGCTTCTGGACACTTGTGGAAGATGACATTAAGTTTGTGAGCACTTTCAGGTCCTCTGATTAAAAAGGACACCAAGAGTAAGCGCTCGAGCCTTGAAGGCTTGCTCTAGTGCTTGGATATTGTTTGCTATAGTCAGGTTGCCAGTGACTTTAGTTCGGTAATGAAGCGTGCCCTTGTGAGCATCATTTCGCGAACGATAGGAGAAACTCTGACAGGAGTGGTTCAACGTGTATTAAGGGAAGGCGCTATCCTTCCAAGACCTCGAGAAAAATCGTTGAGCATGCATCTTTTTCACCTTTCTCTTTACTTACCGCATTTACCTTGTTGCAAGTAAAGTGATAGGTTACTTGGTTGTATCTCATGGTGGCTTCCATGTTGACTTACTTGGTAGCTTGATAGTTTGTTCTTTCCTTATCTCCTAGAGCTTTGGTTGTCTCCTATGCTTGGTTGTCCTTTTGCTTAGCTTATTCCTGCTAGTTTGCTAAAATTTAGAAAGCACGAGAAAAAGATCTAGCAGTGTAAATATCCGATTTAACTCCTCTTTTCGGTCACTTGATCAAGTAACAAATTTTGTTTTAAGACTAATTTAAATTTTGAAACACATTTTATTTTAAAAATTTAGAAAGAGATAACCATAAAAAGTAATTTAGACATCTGAAACCAGTGGATAAAATTTTATTTTTAATTCATATAATTTCAAGTATTTTTATTATTTCACATCCATTTTCATTAGAAATTTATAAATTTCACATTTTGAAGTTGAATTCAAATTCAAAATGCAAACAGGGAACTGAGTCACCATCCTATTATAAATCTGTCTTCTGAATTTTGTATAAATAAATTAGTTTCGAATTTGAAGACGAGTCCAAAACAAACTTTGGTCCTAATAAAGAGATCTATCATCATACAATGTTTCAAATTTATCTGAGTTCTATAAGTCATATTTTTGAGGCAAAATAGATGGCTACTGCCGAGTCACCATCGCGTTACAAATCTATATTCCGAATTTTTTAGATATAAATCTCTTTCGAATTTGTAGATGACTCAAAAAAAAGTTGTTCCTTGTGAAGCATCTATTATCCTCCAAATTTTGAAATTCATCCGAGTTTAGGAAGTCATGGTTTTAGGCAAAACAGATGGTTGCTGCTGAGTCACCATCTCGTTATAAATCTGTTTTCCAAACTTTTTAGAAATAAATTTGTTTCAAAATTGAAGATGAGTCCAAAAAAAAATTGTTTGTCATGAAGATATCTATCATCATGCAAAGTTTAAAATTCATCCTCGTTTGAAAAGTCATGTTTTTTAGGCAAAATAGATGGCTGCTGCTGAGTCACCATCCTGTTATAAATCTGTATTCCGAATTTTGTATAAATAAATCTATTTCTAATTTGAAGATGAGTCCAAAACAAAAGTTGTTCCTTATGAAGAGGTCTATTATGATCCAATTAATCTGAGTTCGGAAAGTGATGGTTTTGAGGCAAAACAAATGGTTGCTGCTGAGTCACAAGTCTCGTTATAAATTTATCTTCCGATTTTTTTTAGAAATAAATATGTTTCGAATTTGGAGATGAGTCCAAAACAACATTTGTTCCTCATGAATAGAAATATCATCCTCCAAATTTTCAAATTCATCCGAGTTCGGAAAGTCATGTTTTTAGGCAATACATATGCCTGCTGCTGAGTCACAAGTCCTGTTATAAATCTATCTTCCGAATTTTTTAGAAATAAATCTCTTTCGAATTTGGAGATGAGTCTAAAACAAAAGTGTTCTTCATGAATGAATATATCATCCTTCAAACTTTCAAATTCATCCGAGTTTGGAAAGTCATGTTTTTGAGGTAAAACAAAAGGCTGCTGCAAAATTTGGGGAAAATCAGAAAAAAAAAAGCCTTCTGTTTTTTGAAGCAGTAACCATTTGTTTTGCCTCAAAAGCATGAATTTCTGAACTAGAATGAATTTGAAGCTTTGGAGGATGATAGATCTCTTCGTTAGGAACAAAGTTTGTTTTGGACTTATCTCCAAATTCGAAACCGATTTATTTATACAAAATTTGGAAGACAGATTTATAACGGAATGATGACTCAGCTTTCTGTTTAAATTTTGAATTTTAATTCAAGTTCAAAATGTAAAATTTATAAATTTCTAAAGAAAATGGATGTGATACAATAACAATACTTGGAATTATATGAATTTAGAAAAATAAAATTTTATCCACTGATTTCAGAGGTATAGATTATTTTTATGGTTATTTCTCTTTCTAATTTTTTAAAATAAAATGTGTTTTGAATTTGAAATTGGTCCTAAAAAAATTTGTTCTTTGTAAAATGAATTAAATATCTGAAATGTTTTATAATTTTTTGAGAACATTAAGTATTTGTTTTCTAATCTAGAATAGCATCAGGCTAAATTGAGTGCTGGTTGTGCTACGTCAGTAGTGCATGTCATAAAAAAATGCCACGTCACCCTACCACGTAGGACAAAACCACCCTCAAAACCGTCAAAAAGGAAAAATGAACGGGTTAAAAAGTTGAGGGAGTCAAAATATCTGATTTTTTTTATGAAAGACGAAAATCGAATGGCCGCGATAGTTGAGGGAGAGTTGAGGAGGTCAACAGGACTTATTCCTGCAGGAAATTTGCTACAGAACTTCACTAGGAATGTGCCCATCCTCAAGACTTAGCCCTGTTTGTTTTAGTTTCTCAACTGGTTTTTTCAGCTAGAAAAGTTAAAAAGTCAGAAGCTGAAACAAACGGGGTTTTGAAAAGCTGAAAAGCAATCTTCTGATGAAACTACAAGCTGAAAATCACGTTCTGAGCTGCTTTTCAGACTTTTGGTGTGCTGAGAAACTCAAAATATATTACAAAAGTCCACATTCAAATTTCATTCTCAAAATATATTACAAAAGTCAACATTCAAATTTCATTAGTTAGCTTTTCAACTAGTCACCAACCAGCTTTTGTAAAAGCACAAAAGCAAAAGCCCAAACAGACCCTTAGGGCTCCTTTGGAATGCAGTATTTTCACAGCAATTGCGCAGGAATTTTCACAGAAATCAGTTTAATTTCATAGGGAAAACGTAGGAATAGGAAATTTTTTCTTCAATAGAAAGGAGGCCTTAAATTTCTTTTATGTTGTTGACCTTCTATTGCCATTTGCCAGAATTTAAGTGCATCAAGGAGTTATTATACTCTTTCATACTCACTCCGGTTTCATAATTCAAATCATTCTGAACATGACATGGTCTCCAAATAATAACTTGATTTCCATTTTTATAAAGAAATTTATTGTAAAAAGTGACATACGCATAGTTTTGTGAAAGTACTTTTTAAGGAAAAAACTCATCATATGATTATTCATATTTTTAAATTTAGCAACTTAAAAATTATTTATAATTTATATATTCCAATTTTCATAAAAACATTGTCAAAACAACTCGAATTATGAAACCAGAGAGAGAGAGAGTGTCCCAGTGCAGAAAAGTGCTTGTTATGCCCTACTCCCATCCCCGTGTAGGAAGAAGGCATAAAACCCTCCGAGAACAGTCGCAGTGGCCATGGTCCATACAAGGACCTGCGCCGGGAACGGCATGATCGCTGCCACTTTGTATGAGAAGGCGGCCGTGAGCATTGTGGTAAGTAGCCAGACTACCATCTTCAGGTGCTTCCTCCGGGGTGAGTCCACGGATGTCATCTCATACAACCGCAAGCAAAAGAAGAGCACGACAAGGTCCAGGTAGGAGAACCCCACGAAGGAAATGGCTGACAAGTCTCCATTCGACCTGTACACCGCCATTCCCGAGTTGAAAGTAAGGAATATGAAGGCGATCACTGTAAGCAACGAGGGAGCACAGCGTCCACATTTCTCAGAAGCTGAACAGGTCACACGCTGTTCGAGCAGGGCTTCCTCTACGTGCTTCGGCTCCATTGATCAATCAATACCAGCTGCTTCTCCAAGGAAATACTGATGGAGGCCACGAGAAAGCAAGACGACGACCAGCGGCACAAGAGGAGAGAAAAAAAAATCTGAAACACACAAGTAAATTGATTCGGGTGAGTACGATGCGTGATGCTCTGGATTCCGGAGACTGGAATGCAAAATTATCTGTTGCCAATTCTTATTCAGCTTGGTCACAACGGTGGAACCGTTTGTAGATGTTGTAGTGATCTCCACAATTTTTCAAAATTATCAACATAAATAAATTTCAGCTGCTGATCCAAAACGATAGCATAACTTGACTGTAAGCTTGCAATTGCAAAACTGGATCGTAAAGCTTTGATGATGTAATATCTTTCTTCTTTAGTTGTCGACTCGTCTTTTAGGAGAATGCGTACTAGATGTCCATTATGAAACTTGGAACATATCTTTCACTATAACCAACCAAAGTATTCTTTAATCAGTATTTCCTGTTATTTGCAGTTCAACTTGATTTTAAAAGAGTGTAACTGCAACTACACAGACGCTTTACGTTGACCCGGTTAAAGAGAAGCATGAGTTGCTTTGGTGGTGCTCGGTCAATTAGATTTAGGTCTCCTTTAAATGCAGTAAGTGTATAAAAAAATTAGAAATCAGCTTAATTTAGGTCTCCTTTAAATGCAGTAACATACTGTAGGATTTAAGAAATTTTTCTGCAATCCAAAAGGGATCTTAGTGATATTAGTTTCCTTTAATTTTCAGCATCATGGTCTTGAGGCCAATCACTTGCATGTGTCGCGAGTGGTTGAACAGTATTTTCTGTGCTTACATTATGCAGCTATGATTTGACCACGGAGCGAACCACCCAACCGTTCGATCCGCGGTGTTTTGCAGCACACCTCGAGTTGCAAGTGGGGCGGTACCGTTCTACCGTGAGCCGCGTAATTAGCTATAGATCAACTATGCGAGTTTTGCGAGAACTCGTGAACTATATAGTTTGATATATATAAAAAAAAATATACGATCATTGTGAGAATCTAATAACTTACCCACTCAACACACAATTTACCACTCTATTATTATATATACAACTAATTCAAAATATTAGTAACTTTGAAATTATGATTTTTTATTGAGATTAAAGTTGAACTCTAGAATTAAAACCTCACGTTCACACTATAAAATTTCAATGAATTTGACCAAAATTTGTTGGAGAATATTCTAAATAATAGTAAAAAACTTCATGCAAATTAGTATAAGTAAAACAAACATAATAAAGTTGCGGGCTTTTGCGAATTGTTGTAGATATATTCGCTTGTTCGGTGAGCTTTATGAGCGGATCATTATTAAACCGCGAAGAAAATATCGTTGATCCGCAAAAGCCACTAACTTGAATTCTATGAAACGGATATGTGAGTTCACAATAATACCCGCTCTACTTACAACTTGAAGCACAACGACGATAGCTATTGATCACATGCACAACCGCTCAATTGCATACCGTTGATTAATCCATGTCCAGCTAGTGAGTGTTTACTCTGAACTTTGCAACAGAGGCATCGACTGGGTGGAAGTTCCGGTGGGCAAAGCAATGGGCAAGCAATAGACCACAGTTTGTTCTATAGGCGCGAACCGATTCCCTGTTGTACTGCCCATTACTGTTAGACCACTGGCATACAGCTCCCGAACCAACCGACAGTGACCGGGCAACCAGGGGCGTTGGCAGGACTGGTTTTTCTTTTAAAACTAATAAACACTAGCTAAATATTCTTAAGTTTACTTGTTTCAGCGATCAGCACCCATCTACTACATGCTTAGCACTAGGCAGAAACCAATCTCGGCTCCGCCACTGCGGGCAGCACTGCATGTGATCCCGGCGCGATAGGCGGAGGCAGATGTAGAAGCGCAGCCACACGATCGGCAGGCAGCAGAAGCCCGAAGGCAGCGCGATAGCAGAGAAGCGGACGGCAACGCATCAAACTGGCGGCAGCGACGGTTACAGAAAGGAGTCAATTTTATGGGGCGGTTTGTTGATTCGATGGACCGACTGAAGTGCTCCGCACATAGACCCCTTTTATAAACTAAATCGGTATTCATAACATTTTAGTTCAAAACTGAAGTTTTTTATGCTGTTTGGAATTAATAATAACTGTTTTTTAATTAGATGTAACAGTTAAAAATAAAAAAATGGCCAATTAAAAGGTACTTTAATCTGTGCATGGTACTAAAAGTGATAGACACGGTACTAATAAATTGGCGGATATTAGCTGGACAGGGGAAGATACCTCTGATAGCTCTTGAGTACCGTAACAAAACACCAAAAATGAATAAAAATTTCACTTAATTCAATCCGGTGTGGCCGTCTCCACATTTATTTTTACAATCTGTTTTTAGGCAATAGTTTGCTCCCTCTGTCCCGATTTAATTGTTGTTTTAGGTCTAAGATAAATAAAGAATAGATGAAAAAATGTAATGTATAGAAAATGAAGAGGTGAGAGAAAAAAATATAGATATATAATATAAAAAGAGAAATATGTATCGAAAAGTAATAATAATAGTAATTTAACGAAAACAAAATCAAAATAATAGATTCATAGGACAGAAAGAGTATGTTATTATTTGAGGCATGTAGTATAGAACAATAAAAAATAGGTTTACAATTTGCACGAAGGAATAAGTAGTCACCCGTCGAGAAGGCGCCTGTCCGTCTAGGACTTCTTTTTAGGCGTGTTTGCTGCCGCTTGCTAAGGCCAAGGTATCGCAGGCAACTAGTAGTACAGATTTGAGTTGCTCCATCCACAGCCGCTTCGCTGGAAACAAGGAAGCCAAGTCGAACACGGTTCCTGGGATTGGGATTTGGGTGGAGGGAGAGAGTGGCGAAGCGTGCTGGTTATAAGTAATTGGGTAGGTTTTAAAAAACCGTTATAAGTATCGGTTTTTAAAATTGTCAAAAATTGATCGGCTAATTATTTACGGTTTTCGAGTGACGAAGCGTGCTGGTTATAAGCACTCGGGTAGGTTTTAAAAAACCGCTATACAATATCGGTTTTTAAAACCGTCAAAAACCGATCGGTTAACTGTTAAAATCAAACGATTTATTTTTTTTTCGCTACAATGTCAATAACAGTTTTCGAGCGAAAACCGATCGATTTACAAAACCGTACCGCAATGGTTTAATCGAAAACCTCGGTTTTCGCGCTGTTTAAAGCGGTTTTTTAAACCTGCTCCCGATTCGCTGGACGAAGCTTCCTGCACCGTGCGCTCATTTACCGACGAAGAGAGACGTTGGAGAGCTGTTGTCTACAAGGATTACAAAATCGGCGAGGACAGCGATGTCGATGCCTCGTGAAACGTGTCTGGACTTGATTAACCCGTCGTGAACGCGTGGTCCGACGGAGGAAATCACCTCGATGTTTCTTCGTGACTTCTGCGCGCATTCTCTGCCTCTCTGGTCCGTGGCGTGTTCTTGTTAGTCCAGGTCAGTCTATTCTGTCTGCGGGTGGTGTGACTGGGAACCTCAAGTCGTTGCACGATCCCACCATATTCCAGTCAATCCCAGCAACTCATCTTTGGCGCGGTTGCGTCTCCACGGAGATCTCGCTCCTTTGCTGCCATCCCACGGTTTGTAGGAGCACTTCGTGGAAACAAGTCACTGCAAATCCGCGGACGGTATCATTTCCAATTGGTGGCACCAAGTCCGTCGCACGTTCTCGTATTTTCCTTTGCCAGCGCGAATTCGGGCTGGAAACATTGTGCGCATCGCGGGGTCAAAAGCGTACGCTCCCCATTTTCGAGAGATAAAAAGGTACTGCACGCTCCATCTCGAAAGCAACTTGACCGCCCGTTGCAACGTTGCTTTCCCGTGAAGTCTATCCGATCCGAATATTCTGAGCGACTCCATCATCGGTGATGCGAGGAGATTACTTGGAAGGCACCGGGAAAGAGAAAGCAAACAGCGATGACAACAACAAGAAGAAATTAAAAATGAAAATGAAATGTTTGAAACTGGTGATCACGACATCTTCCTACCTCACCAGCTACACAAACATTTTTCAATGTCCTTGGCAGGTCGGCACTCGGCAGCTACCGCCCACCTGTTAGAGTTGGCTGTACGCATCAATGATCCAAATATTCGAGTCACTGCCATATGTACGCGTAGCGGAAGTAGCAAAGGCCATGATCGGTGATTCCAACCTATAAAACCAACAATTTCTTAAGTTGATAAGCCAAATTAGAAATCTTCCTCCTTATGACCTGCGATTATGAATGCTAGCGACACACCACCAGAAATGAATTCTCAGTGCGATTGATTTAAGCACAGCAATAGTACGTG
The DNA here is from genome assembly GCA_001602315.1 of Zoysia pacifica. Taxonomy (NCBI): domain Eukaryota; kingdom Viridiplantae; phylum Streptophyta; class Magnoliopsida; order Poales; family Poaceae; genus Zoysia; species Zoysia pacifica. Next base: position 28,035 of record BCLH01001265.1, read on the forward strand.
CTAAAGTCTACTCTGGTTTCTTCCCGAGAGCAATCAAATCGTTGAAACCACCACTAGTGCAACAAGATATGCACGAACATGCTGTTTAAATGCATACTTGGACTTCTGTGATTTTTGTAAGAAGAATTTTGATATTTTACCAAGTAGCTTCCATGAATTCATAATATTTTGGAATCATAACAAATAAACTTGGAGACATTCAGTTCTTAGCCCTCATTTAGATTGCGGGAAAAATGTCTGAATCCTATATTTTTCTATAAAATTCTTATGTAAGTCATGTCTAATTACTGCGGTACAAAGCATTGACGGACGCAGCTATAGAAACTTGGGTATTCCCAAGCTAATCAACCAAGGGAAAAAAAAAAAACAAGACGTCAAGCTGATAAGTCAAGAAAAGTGAAACAAGGCGCCCATAATAGTGAATTAAAAATACATTATAGTACAAGATGTTCATAGTAGAAAATTAAAGGATAAATTGTTCATAATCTGAACTAAGATAACTTACAAAATATTAAATAAAATGAGACAAACATAGAGCCTTCTCTTGCTGTGATATGTCAGCAAAAATATCCACAATTGAAGCTTTAGGCCTAGGAAAATGAATCATATCTCTCTTGAGCAAAATTATGGAAACTAGTCTTAGCACCAATATGTTTATCAACGCTCTTTTTCATGTGCCAGTTTCTAAATCCACAACTCACAAAAGCATCTCCACCAGAACAATTAGTTTTATGCTTGAATAGGCAGCACACAAAACAAAAGAGAGCATCTAGTTCCACACTATATTCCAGCCACCTATAATCATCAAACCAAGTAGCAACAAAGTGTCGTGGCTTACCTGAGATTTCAGTCAATGGAAAATCATGTCCCCTTTGTTGGCATGGCCCCAATGCGATGTATCCCCTTATCACTGAATTTCTTTGTAGCTCTCTCCCACAAAGATTTCAGATCAGGATTAGATTTCTTCTTCATTAGTCTTGTTCAGAGTTATTCAATGTGGGGAACAAAAATTAGAGGAGAAATTGTGCAACTCAAGAATGAATCAAATTTATTTCATGGGAGGGCATACCGTTCCAGAGGGGAGGCGCCAGGCGGGCAGGCGGGCTTGGGGGGTGGCGTCCGAAGGGGGAGGCGCTAGGCGTGCCGCCGCCGAACTGCTCGAGGGCGGCGTCGGGAGAGGGATGCAGCGCCGGCGTGGTGTGCTCGAGGGCGGGGCAAGAGAGGGAGGCGGGGTGGCGGGGCCGGAGCGGCGCCGGTGAGAGAGGGGGACGGGGCCGGAGCTCGATCCTGGGCGCGGTCGCCTGGCGCGTGCGCGTGCAGGGAGCCGGGGACTCGAAATCTGGACTCGCGGAATCTGGACTCTGGAGACGAGAGCTGTGTGTTTTGCGTTTTCCTCCCTCTCTCTCTCTCTCTCTCTCTCTCTCTCTCTCTCTCTCTCTCTCTCTCTCTCTCTGGCTTACTCCGTAGTTCCCATGACATGAGTAGAGAAGGGTCTATTAGAAATTTTTGCAAAATTGTTGGGTATTCCCAGTAGAGAAGGGTCTATTAGAAATTTTTGCAAAATTGTTGGGTATTCCTGGGAATACCCAAGGTCAATGGTACAAAGGGGCTTGTGATCGATATTAACACATTCAGTCTAATATACTCCTAATTCATCGAACTCCTTGTGGGATCCATAGTAATTAACATATGTTTCTTCTTTTTCCTTCATTTTAGGAATTTAATATACTCTATATATATTTTTTCAGAGTTAGGTCGGAAAAAAGTTGGTGTACATAAGGTGAAATAATCAGACTATATGTTTTATGTTCATAATACTGTTTCGTGTCATTCGTATCGGAAGAGCATGCTTCTAAATTTGTCGTTCTGTCGATGCTGCTGATCAAACGTTCAGTTATACCTGATGAGTTCTGTAATTAACAACAGTATTTGAAGGTTTTATTTGCCTTTTAGAAATGTTAAGTTATCATAGTCTCGGAGCCTCAGAGGCAGATAGTAGCTCAGAGAAGTTCATCATTGTCATGCTAGAGGTTAATCTGTTGGAAATGAATGCGTCCAAAGTTTGTTCAGCGAATAAGAAAAACATAGTTAGTTTATCGTCTTAAAAAAATGGGGAAACAGGCAGCAAAACTCAAACCCTCTTGGTGAGGAGAAAGCATGAAACTAGTTGAGGAAATGATAAATAACACTCGAGAGAACTGAACTGGTCAAGACATCAACGTGCATCTCGTGATCTCATCCCGCTCTTGTTCGATTTCCTTATCCTATGCTCCCTCCGTTCTTTAATTAATGTCACCGTTGATTTTTAAATTCAACTTTGATTATTTGTCTTATTTAAATTTTTTTGATAAATTTCATATATTTTGATATAATTTGATTTATTATTATAACTATTTGAATCATAACTTAAAATTTGACATATTTGAGTAAATTTTTTGAGCAAGACAAATAGTTTAAGTTGATTGTAAAAATCAATGATGATATCAATTTAAAAACGGAAAAAGCAGAGGAGTATTGTGCGGAAGGTGACAGGAAGGAGAGTGCTTGGCAGGACAAGAGATTTGATTATTTAGACTTTTTTTGACAAGTTGACACTCAGATACTATGTGGCAAAATAGAGACCCGTTGGAGCTTAAAGTTGTATTGTTACTCTCTCTGTCCATTCAATTGAGGTGCACACATGGGCTGTTGGTAAAATAAAAGTCGTGTGTGGGGAGCAAAGAAACGCTAACCTGGGCACTTGAATCTGTGATGTTGCACCAAAATTAAACGCAAAATCCTTTCCGAAAAGTGGACCAAAACGAACGCAAAATCTGAAAACGAGGGAAGAGAAGAGAGACGGACAGACTGACGAGCGCGTAGGGGCGTACAACGACCAAGTCCTCGGCACGCAGTTTCGTACTAGCGCACCGCGGGTTGAGAGTCTTGCAGCTTTACGAGCGAGGCCGGGGGAGCAGCCTTTTATAGGCGCTTGGCAGTGGTCGCGTCGGGCGGGGGGAGGGAACTTCGCCGAAGGTGCGAACTGCGGAGGTTTGGGACGGAACTCACGGAACCAACGACAACGAGGATGGAAAGCAACAGCCGAGAGGAGAAACCGGTGCCCGGCGGTGGTGTGGCCTCGTGAGTGCCTGGTTGCTAGTGCGTATGGACACATGGTGTTTTTTATTTTCGTTGCGATGGTGTAGATATATATCCGCGAGCCGAAACAACTTTCGCAGTCGTCACTTCCTCGGCGGGCAAATTTCCCGTCCAAAATGAGACCCGTCAATTTGTCGGGTCGAAACTCGTCAATCGGGAGGATTGGGAGGATGCGGCTTCCGTGCTCCCGCATTCCAACTCCGGTTTATGCTCCCGCTACGTGGCGACCTATCATTGGTCCTTAATTGTTGGTGGGTCTAGCACAACGGAGCGGTCATCAAGAATTAAGCAACGACGTTATCTTCTGTTTCCTTTATTTACGGCGTGCTTCCATCTGTAGTGCTCCCTCTATCTTCCGTGCAAGGTGTACCGGCATATCGGTTTACGTAAAAAAAATTGATATTTGGCGTCGAACACATACAGCTCTCTCTATCATTGCGTTCCGCCAGGTTTCACAAAATGGTTCATGGTCTTCACAGTTTTCGATTAATACTTAATCTGGTTCAATTCGGTTTAGATGGAGGTTTCAAAATTCTAAAAATAAATAAAAAATTGAAAAAAATTGAAAACCTAAAATTGGTCAAATCGGTCGGTAAACCGGTTAAACTAACTAAAAACCAATCAAACCCATATAAAACCGGTCAAATCAATTTTGTTTTAAATTTTTAAAAATCAAAACTAGAAAAATCGATCGGTAAACAAAAAATTGATCTATTTTTATATTGAGATTTTTCCAATTAACTATAGCAGTTATGCCAATTTTTGACAAAATCGGAGCCGAATGGCTCCCGCGCCTCCGATGAAATCTGAAACCTTGCGTTACACTGAGGAAAATTTATCCGTGGCAAAATCGGAGCCGAATGTTTATTTGTAACTTTGCCAGGAACATACCAAACGTCAAGAATTAGAACGGTGACACACCGGATAATGTTTGTCTCTATTTAAAAGGATACTCACAACTTCTCCTCCTCTTTATCTCTCCTATTCACTATAAAAAAGTTTAAATAATTAACACAAAATAATATAAAAAATAATTTTAGGGTATCCTCTAAATAAAATCAAAATAGAAGGTGTGGCAAAAACAAAAACACACAAAGGATATCGCATATACAAATTCCTCTTCCGCTAACTAAACCATCGATCATGGAGTTAACTAAACGGCGTTAACCTTAGGCAGTCACGCTGCGACGCAGACTAAAAAAAAACTCAGAAACCAATAAAAACCTGCCACGTATTAGGAGTACATACCGGAGTACGAAGCCCGGAGCACGGAAGCCGCATCCGGATTGGGATGGCGACCCAAGCTGGAGTACTTCATCTCCTAGTATGCCTGTCTCTGACCTGTGAATGTCAAGGTTTCAAAAACCCGCCAAACCAGACCAGTTTTTAGGAAAATCAGTTAAACTGATCTGATCCGGTTTAGTCAGCAGACTGGTTTTGAGTTTTATTTCTTTAAATTTTAAAAAATTAACAGATTTTGAAATAAAAAATATGTAAAAAAAACTAAACGGAAAATACAACATTATGGTAGAATCTATTTTTAAAAATATGTTGATTTACATGAAAAAAAATCACAGAAGTTAATATGTAAAAAAGTGAAAGAGACCTTCTTTTCTCCCGTGACTCCAGGGCCACTCACACTCGCCTACCCTTGACTTCTGAGCATTGTCTACGAGCTCCCGTCGCGCATCTGCCAGTCTACGCCGCCGTTCGCCTGCGCCACCGCGAAAACCGCCGTCGGATGGGTTCTAAAAGTTTTTTACAAAGTCGATGGTCTAACACTAATGAGAGAAGATATGCACACCCGTGTCTAGCTAACATGTCATGGTGAGACACACTAAAGTATGTGGTTGATGTCGTGCAATCATTGTATGTATTTCTTCGGTTTTTTGATCAAGATAAGACCTCGAACTTAAGTGAAGTTCTTTTTCGATATCATCTGTTAAAAAATAAGTATGAAGCTCTTTTTCGTAACGATGATGAAAAGTACGAGAGGTATATGGAGGTTATTAATCGTTGAATACATGATATTTGTAATGACACATTTGTGAATGCTGGTAAAATGTATTTACCGACATAACCACTAATACATTTCATTAATGATTCCTACGTATCTAATTATTGTTATATGTGCAGCTAGAGCGTTGAACCCAAAGGCACACTATTCATATAGGTTCAATGTAGATACGTTACATGATATTCGAGACGCATTTTCATGTATAGTACTCACCGATTTGTGTGTTCAGGCCCTGCAGAAGGCAGAAATTTAGAGAAGAAAACAAAGTGCATTCGCCACTGAGTTGACCAGCAGGATGGCAGTGGATGTGAAAACTTCACCTGCTCAATGGTGGCATATATTTGTTGCTGAGACACCAAATCTTCAGAAGCTTGCTTTGCGTCTAATGTCGTAGTGCACATCATCTAGTGGATGCGAGCGTAATTATAGTACATTCACATTAGTCCACACAAAAGTGCACAACAGACTCTCTCATGTCAAATTGCATAAGTTAGTATATATCAACTACAATATCAAAATATAGATACGAGATGCTGAATTCACATATAAACCACCAGAAGCTGATCCCTTAGATCGTCTTATGGAGCTATTCTTGTATGATTCTTCTAATCCAATTAGAGATTAGATGAAACATAGAAGATAAAATACTGATCCTCTTCTTGATGAAGCGGACACGGAGAGTGACACTCTTCTGCCATCTCGTCTAGTGAGCACTGATGAAGCTAGTAAACAATTGCTATAGTTGTCTCGTGCTGTAATGATGTCTGAATGGACAGCAAAAAATGAGAGTGATACTCACATAGGAAAGAGGAAGCAGCAACATCAAAGAAAAAAGATGGGTGCTTAAAAAAAAAGAAGTACGAGCAAAGACAAAAGAAAAGAGAAAGGGAAAGAGAAATATAGGGAAGTGGGCAGCAACGACTTCACAGATTCTAGAGACGTCAGACAAAGCTCACCTTACCAGAAGTCCAATGACAGCAGCTCCTAGACAGATTTTGTAGACGCATCAGGCGATGCGAATGTGGTTTCTGACTCTCAGCCATCAGCAACTACGTATTATTTCACAGGTAACCATATCTTCGCATTATATGAGCAATTTTAACTCTTTTCTCTTACACTTGACTTTTTTTGCAAGTAAGACTCACCCATGCTACACAAGATCAAGACCATGACACTCTACACTCACAGAAGACCACAAAGAAGGGTAGACAGAATCAATATAATGTTTACTACTCGGGGACAGACAGTGATACCTCCTACAACCAAAGTCTTGAGTACTACAATTATTCTTTAAGTGATCATAGCTCACAACCAACGATCACATAGGTGTACTAATAGCAAAATCTAGAATTTTATCGCATGTTGCTCTCGCAATGGAAGATAACTTACGCTTGGACGGGTCAAACTTAAAATAAATTGAAAGCCGAGCTACTCGCTATTAGAGGAATTCAAATAATGTCAAATGATGAGTGCGACAGGGTTTATTTTGATTAGAATATAATTCTAATGTAAAGTGTGAACTTTGTGTATGAACTATGAATTTCATTGATATAGATATATTGTCAAATTGTGTGGTTTATTATCCATTGATGAAGTATATATTGTGTAAATGTATTACAAGAATTTAGAAAAATTCATGCTAAATTTTTTTGGATTTTTTCTATTTTTTATTTATTTTCCAACATTTTAGAGGTTTTTCACTATTTTGACCGGTTTATCGGCAGAACTAGCCGGTTTTCGTTTTTGCGCGCAACGGCTCAAGCCGGCCGGATTCTCCCTTCAACCGGCCGGTTTACCGGACAAACCGACCGGCTAACCGTTTCACAACCGGCTTAGCTTTCGATGTTTGAAAAATCGAAATTCAATCGAAAAACCGACCGGTTTTTTGAGTTTTTCGATAAACTGCCAAACCGCTAGTGACCGGTTTCGCCGGCTGCACCGAAATCTCAAACACTGGTGAATGTTAGGTTTTCTTCTCTCTCTATCTCCCCCTCTATCTCTCTCTCTCTCTCTCTCTCGCCCTCGTTCAATAGAGGCGAAGACATCGGCGTGTTGACTGGGAATGCATGGAGTAATTTTATTTTTACGTGAATAATGGCTTCCGCTTAATAATTGAATTAGCGGTAAAAATAAAAAAAATCCTAACCAAGCACACTGATTATTTTTCGCTTACATACCAAACAGCGTTCTTGACTGAGTCTTTTTAGGCTGGGATTAGAGGATTAGAGTGGAATGAGAGAGATTAATTATTAAATTATCAACAGAGTAGCAGACTTCAATCTTTCCAACCCCCCTCTAAGTCTAATCCCTGAAAATGAACATTCAATTATTTCTTAGAGGGGGATTAGAAACAGATTTAATCCCCCCCTAGTTCCAGTAAGCAGGTGAATAAAAGGCATGGTTCAATTATTCCCCGGCGCGTATAGATTAGAAAAGGATCAAAGAGGATTAAATCCATTACGTGATCAGGTAGTATTACCTGCTCGCACAACACAAGCATTTATTACCTGTTCCCTAAACTAGCCCCACAAGGTAAGTCACATAAACCCCTATGGACCACTGTTTTTTGGAAACAAAATGATAATATAGTTTCTGGCCTATTCTGTGTCTAATAGTAGTAACAGTATAGGCAATGACAACGTTTTATGAATGGGCGCCCGTTGTCGTGCATGCCGAATGCCTTGCTTCCTCACGCTTCCGCGACGATGGCCAACGATTGCCGCCGCGCCTGTGCGAGTCCCCGACGAGCGAGACAGCGAGGAATTATGGCTGTCCACCTAATGCAGAGAAGATCAAGGAATCCACGGGCGGCCGTGGCGAGTCCCAGAGCCCAGCCAAACGCGGCGGCCGCGGCGGGCACGTCGTCGCCCACCTTGTACGTGATGACGAGGGTGAACGCGGCCGAGAGCAGGGCGTTAAGCCCTCTCCGCCGTCGCCTGACCGGCAACCGCGGCTCGACGCGGTCGTGCTGCCAGTGGCAGCACCAGATCAGGACGTGGACGAGGTAAATGAAGGCCACGAACGCGAGGTCCCCGGGGTCGCCGCGACACCGGTCCGCGGCCCTCACGCAGCTCAACGTGAGGACGACGAACAGCGCCGGCTCCACCCACCAGAAGGTGTCGACGGCAGTCACGGCACCGCGGGCCTCGGCCCCCGGTGGATCGTTGTCTGTCTGCTTCTGGCTGTGCGGCGGATCGGGCTCGCGCGGGACGGCGGTGCTAGGCATCGACGGGGTCGTGCGCTGCATGGTCGCTTGCTTGGCATGCATGATTGCTAGTCCTGACGAATACGACTTTGAGTTGGTGCCCGAGCGTTTTATAAGAACGAGGTATCATTGACGATCGATCTCTGCCGGCTCAACTACTTCTTCCGTCGGCGAAAGTCGCATTTCAACGACGACTTTGGCGAAGGAAGCTGGTACCTCACGGTACCATCGGAAATTCTACTGCCTGGTGTACTGTCGCTGTCGTCGAAGAATATGCCGCCGCCGCCGCTCTAAAAAGTGCCCGTCAATCACGCTCGTAAGGTCAAGTGCGTGTTGTCCACCGGTGACGCCACGTGCGGGTCTTTCACTCGTTCCGGTGCATGTGACCTGTTTGCTGCGTCGGTCCGTCAGTATCGGACATTGGTTCGCGACGAGATGAACCCCGTCTTCTTCGCAAATACGACTCCTGAAAGTCGCCGTAGTTCCTGCGGATCCTACACGTAGCATGCCGTGGTCACCGTTTGCGGCGAGCACGTTACCACCTCGTACGTCCGTTCATGCATCTGTCGTGTGTCACGAGCTAGATGCCAACTGGAGTACAAGCTTGACCCCGACTAAAAAAACAAGCAAAAAACTACTACAAGCTTTTGACCCGTGATGATGCGATATTGACGACGCAATGACTCGACAGTGTTCCCGTTACCATCCACCTGCATGTGCTTATGGTTCAATTATCACCTACATGCCGAATAAATTACTCGAGAATTTATAACTGAAGCGATAATTAAAAGAGAGACATTCTGCCACACAGATCCGGATATTCTCCCCTGTTTTCTTATGAACAAGGAAACAGGGATTAGAAAGCAGTTCACTAACTTTTGCTACAGACATCACAAATTCCTTCTATTATGAACAAGAAGGATCCGTGGATGAGAATTCGTTAAAAACCTTATTACAAGAGAATTTTGCTCACATGGGAAACTTACTGGCATCGATGTCTTCACATGTTCATCAGGAAATTTTGGCGCCGCCCTCTCGCATGCTTGAGAACCAAAACTCCAGCAGCACGAAGACTGAGTAGGTGAGCATGGTAGTGAGAAGCCACCCCGCCATTTTGAGGTTCTCCCGCGGGAGCGACCCCGGCGGCGCTCGGTTGTGCAGGCGCAGGCAGTAGAAGAGCACCAGGAGGTCCAGGAACGAGAAGGCCACGAAGACAGTCGCTCCCATGGCTCTGTTAGACTGGTACACGGCCATGGCCGAGTTGAAGGTGAGGAAGGCAAAGCCGGCGATCGTCGGCCAGGAGGACCCTGCAGCTTCACGGTTTCCCTCCGGCGCGGGATTCATCCCGCCCTTCTCGAGCAGGGCTTCGTGCTGCTGACCTGAAGCCATTGCGCCCGTGCGGGCGACGACAGATCCACGGACACAATCTGAAATACAGAAATCCGTTTCGGGTGAGTAGTTTCAATAATTCCATGAAATCCGATCGCAAGACGGTGAATTGGATCAATTAAAAAAAATCAATCACGGTCCGGAACGCAACTAGCTCACTCCTGTCCCTTTTACTTGAGTAGTAGTACTAGTTGACTTGCGCACTAATACGATTTTGCCTAGAAAATTTTCCTTTTCGGTACTTTTGATTAACTATGATTACAAACTCCTAGGACTACAGTGCTAATTATCAGATCTAGCCATAATTCTTCTTCAATTCCAGCTTCCCGAACATCCAAAGTTGAAAGTTGTAACAACGAAACAAAAGAGGAAAGATCGGTTTCTTGATTTGAATCCCAAGGTAGATGGATATGCAATGAAAGAGGGCAAGGAATTAGATTCTAAAAGAAAAAGAAAGATCGAAAGGCCAATCACCTAACAGCAACGAGAGACGTAGCCGACCTTTTCCAGCCCCAAGCCACGAGCGATCTACTGGTGGCAGGGTTCTGGGGTGACAACGGTTTAATAAAGGCTGCGTTGACGCCTTTTTTTTTTTTTTTTTTGACCGGGAGGAGGGTGGCCGAGTGGGAGTGGGGAGAGGACGGGAACCTGCGACTTCGGCGAAGTTTCGCTCGCTGAACGGGGTTCTGAGGTTGTTTTGCCTGAGTTTGCCGCTGCTAAAGACTTTAGCAATGCGAAATTTTTTTTCTATGAAATTAAATTGATTTTTGTAAGATTTTCGTAAAATTTCTACGTTTTCAAATGAGGTCTTAATCTGAAAATCGAGTGTAGTCGGAGCAGAGCCCGGCGTGGGAGAGGGACAATCGCACAGGGCCAGGGCCGACATCCTCCCTGATTCCTGGTCATGCTGTAATCAACGCATCTTTGAAATCCTAGTCCATAACGTACAACTTGCTTGTTCTGTTTGCTGGCGGAGGACAGGTAGTGCAAAAGCAGAACTGAAACGCGACGCTATAAACAAGTAGTTTAAGGTTGAGCACAGGAATGAACGAGAACTGAAAAGTTGAGAGTAGAGAAAAAATGAGGGATGATGTAGGAGAGAGATATGGATAAAGTTTTTTTTAGAAAGCGAGAAATGTTGGGACAAATTCTGAATCCTAAACAGATTAGTACGCATCATGTCAAACTTTGAGCCCTCGCCTAGCTCGAGGATCATAAGATGTCGACGCGCCGGGAGCCGGAATTCCCGGAAATTATGATACTAGCTTTCGTACGTGCGGCGCCTATGAACAGTGTCGGACTTGTGCCCGCTTCACAATATGCTGATGGGACTTGTAACCGAGAAACAAGGACGCCGGGGAAAGTTTTCGGCGGTCAAGTTCGTTTGGACAAGTAGATTTGGTCGGCCATGTTCCACGATTACAGATCACGAATTTTCTTTAGGACCTACTCCGTATATTCTCTCTCTCTTTTTGCACCACGGTCACTTCCTGTGTTTTCGTCACCTTTTTAAGTTTGCTTTGATTCCTATTTTGTCTTGCTTTAATTTTAACTAGTTCAAGCAAATATATTAACTCAAGCACACGAACGCCTCAACGCCACCAAATGCCCATTTAAGTAGTAGATATATGATAATTATAATGTCATAATCTCTTTTGAATCTGAAACTCAGGTATATCAAACACCCGATTTCCTTCACAACTTTGAATGTAACGTTACACAATATAATCTTAATTCAAGGCAAGAAATTTAAGTAAAGCAATATGCTGGAAGAACACATGAGGTAAAAGGAGACTGACATCTTACGTGAGGTATATCTTAATGTGTTCTCATAGGAAATGAAAATCATTGTAAAATATTAACGAACAATTTTTGTAATGCAACTCAGCACTAATGCATATCTAAGAAATAAAAGGGACCAATGCAGCTTATCTCTACATATTTGAGAAAAAAGAGAGCAATGTATCTTAAAGTGATCAAACATGCCAACATACATGCGTAACACTTGCGAACCTGAATCAATAATTATGAACCCAGAAAAGAAAATACAAATAGTTACACTTAGCATGGTTATTATAGTACTGTCTATAATAAGTTGGCACATAAGTAGAACTAGAGAAATACTCCAATCAGCTGCTACGCCTGCTATACACCTCAAGGAGCAAGGAATATCAGAATTACTCATTTACTCTGTTTGATTAATTTTCCATTTATTAACGATCTTGGGCAATCAATCAAATAAGATTGTGGGCATTCCTTATGTATGTGAGGGACTACAAGATGATCCTAGCCTAGCCAATGTTTCTTCCTGAAAAATGGCAAGCAAAATTGAGCCTACGTGCCACAGCTGCTCCAGTAGCTGCAGAATATCACTCCATTCTGCATATATGTGTAGCAGGTGACCCTGTGCTCCATCACGTCGCAAGTTAACCACCTTACAGATCAGCAACCGCACCCCATAGCTCATACAGGAGCTCATTCAGATCGCTCCTACATCAGAAAAGAAGGTCGTTAACGGGAGCAGCTTCAGCCCTGTCATCAACTTGTGCGTGACCCGTTCCAGCTGAACTATAGAAGTATGCACATTACCGAGGTGAACAGCACGTAAATGATTCAAGTGAAAGTGAGCAAAATTACAACTTTTTACTGGCTTGAACGTTGTTGTAATTTCTACTTGTATACATCTTTGTCTTTAAATGGCAGTAACTACTTTTTACTCAAATTCCAAATCATTGAGTACCTCTGCAGAATTTTCTTTGCCTACAAATATTTCTTCTTCAACAATCCTGGAATTAAGAGCGAATAGTCGGTGCCTTCTAAATATTTGTGATGAATCTAGACTGGCTAAAATTCTACAGTTTGAACAGAAGCCGATCATTTGAGATATAGCATCATAATAAAGGAATGATCTGACGAAGAAACAGATAACAGCCACAAAATCAAAATTTTCAGAGCGGCATTGTCTGAATATTTACAAGCTATACAACCCCATATTATATTCCTAAAAGTATGTTTTTTCACACAATAAGGAATATTCCTAAAAGCATCATAAGGATGTTTTCACACAATAGCAACACATACTTAATGTGTAATCCTGTTTATAATAAGGTGGCTATGAAGATCCACATATATCAAGGAAACTTGCAGGTGGAACTGCTAATGCGCTCTAAAAAGCAAGCGAGCAGTCCATTGGGAACTGCTGCAGATTAGGCGCAGGGCGAAGATGCTACTTAATTAACATAATTAAAATAAGAATTATTTGAATTACAAGTTCTGGCAGATTTGACAAAGCTCAAAGCATAGAAGTTTAGCCTATGTAGTTCCTAACCCAAAGATAGGTGTATTTGAGAAACTTTCCATATAGAGGATTAAAACAGTATCCCTAATACCATGCTATCCACAATCATACAGACTCCAGAAGGCGTCGAGGTGGTGGGGGCAACGTTCGCCGAGGCGCTCCCACAAACAGCTGCGACAAGATGGGCCGACAGCGGCGGGGACAGGGTGGCCCAGCAAGGGTGATCAAACTGCGGGAATAAAGTCAAGAAGCAGGAGCGCGAGGATGCACCTTGCCGCCGAAGAAGAGGTGCTCAACATAGATGGACAGTGACCCGCTCGAGTTCTCCATGGCGGATCCGATGGCGGAGACGGCGGACCAAGGCCGCGCACGGGTGACCGGCGGCCGGGACACCAGACCGGAGGCAAGGACGGCAGATCCGGAGGTGGGGACGGGGACGCCGGGGTGGGGAGGCGGCGGCCGGGCCGCGGAAGGGAGAGGGCCGAGGCAATGGGCACGTCATTCCTGGGGGACCTCTCCGGATCTGCTCGATTTGGGGAGGGGGGCGAGCATCTTTATTCGAACGCCGGTCTCAAATTCAATTTTCAAAAATTGAACGTCGGGTCCGGTATTTTGTTCCGCTTATGTACATTAGTACATTCAGGTGCCTAAATGTTTCATTTCTCATAACTTATCTTTCCATGAAGCATTTGCGTTTGAATCTCAACAACTGCACCGACGGTGGATGCTATCATCGTATCCGCGGACATCATTACAAAATCCTTTTATCCGGAATCCCCTCGGATGGCTGAAGCGAGACCGGCGCGAGGTGTGCGCGGATCCGACGTGACCCTCGATCGACGACCGGAGTCTGATGGAGACGTGGTCACCGTCGATGATGGAACCCCGCAAGGAACACGTCTCTTTCACGGCGCATCATCTAGGACTGGAGTGGAGACCTGGAGTTTTGCAGTTTCACTCTCTTTCAGCGCCGGTATGGCTGTGGGAGGAATGCTCCAAATTACATGATTACTGGCTAGTAGACGCAGGCAGGTTCCTGAAAATTGAAACGCTGGTTGCTGACATAATACGTCGAGAAAAGTGAATCTGTACCCAAGTATCCTAATTTAGATTTACTTCTGATTCTTCTCTTCTAATTCTCTGATTTTATGGTTAAAACTGATTCTTATTTCAGCGTTTCAGCTTCCAATGTTTTAATTTATTTCAAAAAATTATTTTATATAATCAAAAAAGAATCACTTTTTAACAAAACAGCATTTAACAGAGTTTACTTTGATTCTGCTTGAGAATCAACTCAGCTGAGAGCTCTGCCAAGTTGTGCAGCGCGGTGTCGCTGATTCGCACACCGTTGTGATCTCATTAGCAAACTTCAGAAAAGGCTGATTCACTTATCAATTTCCTCCCTCACTCAAAAAAGGCTGATTCACTTATCAATTTCCTCCCTCACTCAAAGTTTTCGTACACACCACAACAACTCCGAGCAGGTATTTATTCGATTGAATAGATGGCTGAGTTATGTGTTTGTTTCTTGATTCAGATTCCACCGATAGAATTGATGAGATTAGTTGAATGAGTATAGTGCTTTAGTTGCAGACAATTTTTTAAAAAGTATTACAAGTGCATAGAACAAAGCAACAACTTGATTAGTTTTAGAGAGTAACTTGAGTTAAAATTTTATTTGAGGGGTTAAACAAACAAGATAAGTTGTTTGGAATGTAAAATGAAATCCGTTGCACATGTACTCCAAACATATTTTGTCTTTTTTAATAAACACCATACATTCCTTTTCTCTACAAAAAATAAGTACATATGCACACCTCACATATTACACACATAAACACGTATGAATCCATTCACACTGGTTAATATTACTTTATTTGTTAGAATAGGCGGTTAATATTAGCACTGGAGATTAATATTGAGCCCCGATGCCACTAGCACCAGTTGCCACATAATTTTTTCCGAGAGGGACACTAGTTGTTACAAGCAGGGAACGCACACTTTATTGCTTATTATCGTAGCAGAACAAGGCATAAAATCCTCCGGCTATGGTGCCGAAGGCCATGAGCCACACAACTACAGCAACGGCCGGGGGCATAAGCGCAGCGACCTTGAAGGAAAACACGAGGGTGAGCGCCGTGGTGAGCAGCCAGACCGCTATTTTGAGTCTGTCCCTGAGCTGCGAACCAGGCTCAGCGTCCTCGTGGCGCCTGAGACAGAAGAAAAGCGCGAGGAGGTCCAAATACGCGAACACGACGAAAGCGACGGTCTCTCGGTCACCATGCGAGCGGTACACCGCCATCACGGAGTTAAACGTCAAGATGCTGAAGCCCGCGGCGGTTGGCCAGGAGGAGGATTTGCGACGGCCAGCTGCAGGGCAGCCGCCCTGCTGTTGATGACCATCAGCATGTGGCGGCACCTGCTGCCGCGGCAGGAGTGGCTGCTGGGCCGCTGCGACCGGCGGCGGTTTATCCTGGGTTTTCATCCATGGACCGAGGACGGCGTGGATCATTAGCGGAGGCACTCACTCTCAAAGCCGAGCTCTGCTCTGCCTCGCGCGTTTTGAGTTCTAGCAGGGGACTGCAACCTATATTTATATGCGGCGCAGGAGTAAAATTTCCTTGGATTTACCGGTTGCATGGTAGGGACGGAGGAAGTTTCCGCCATGGTTCAACGAAGCTTCCGCGAAATTGCGTTACCTATGAGCTATCGTGTAGTGCACTAGTTCTCCACTTTACTAGACAACGATGTGGCAGTGGAACCTCCGACCAGTTCAAAGGGACCAGTTGATTACAAATAAACGCGTCATGGTCCGTACTATTGGGCGGGGGACAGTCAAGTGGGCTATTCGGCGCTCCTTGTCAAGGTTAAAGAGGCTTGGTATGGATTGTTAAAAGTGTTTCTGCTTCGGATTTTATAAGAATTTTAAAAGAAGTGTTTTTATCTCTTCTCTTTAAAACGCATTTATATTAGAAATCAAAAACATTAAAAATGTAGCTTTTAGTAACTTTTTTACTTATTTTTGCATTAGGATCACAATAAAAATTGTTTTGTTAAATGATTTAAAAAATGTTTCTTGTAAAAAAATCTATTTTTTTAAAGAAGCTATCTTTTAAAGAAGCTGTTTTCTAAAGAATTCATTCTGATTTTTTTCTGATTATTCTGTGAAATAATTCTGTGACTGAAAGTGATTTTTTTTTATTCTCTAACATAAATTATTAAAATTAAAACAGAGAATCACTTCGCAAAATCTTTCACAGAATCTGAAGAAACTATTTTTTTTTAGTTCTCCGCTTTTTAGTTTATTTAAAAAAATTTGTCGCTGACGAGGAGCATGCCCTAACTGTTGTGCTCAGTTGTCGCTGACGAGGAGCATGCGTTGGCAAAGGTGCGGTGAGGCGTGCTTGCATGATGCCCCGTACCCTCCGAAGACCTGTGAGCGTGTATAGGTATAGGTGGTGACATGGTGTTGGTGTGGAAAATTACGCAACTGATGAAAAGGCCAGTAATCCCAGATCATTACGCAACTGATGAAGTGCCGTGCTTTGGTCCTGGCCTGAATTTCAGGGCAATTTACACCGTAGATTGTTCACCTGCGCATTTTACGTAAACACGGCTTTATGACTGTGTTGTTCCTGAATAGAAAAGGGAGTGTCATTACAGTATTTTTGGGATTTGAATAGATTCATCCACCTTGGTCCGGCCGCTCTCTCGTTTGCGGGGAAAAAGTCGTGGAAAATAGTTTTTTTTTAAAAAAAAGTCGTGGAAAATTACCTTTGCCTATTGAAGCTAATATATTCTATCCGTTTCTAAATTATTATCACCATTGATTTTTAGTGTTATTTTTTACTATTCATCTTATTTGAAAAATTAATTTAATATATAAAATTATAAATTATGATTCAAATAACTTTAAAATAAAGCAAATTATAACAAGCGCAGGCGCACAATGACTAGTCCTCAGCAGCTACCAAAGCGGAAGTTGACCTCGGTCGTCAGGATGGCTTGGCAGACTGGCGTATACCTGGCCATTGGGCTGGGCCGAGCTGCGACAGGGCCCAGCTCCGCCCAGCCTGGCAAATTGATCGAGTTGTGCCGTGCCGGCTCGCAGGCCGATTGCTCAGGCCTAAGCACAACTCGACTGATTTTTCATAAGCCGTGTCATGTCGTCTGGCCCGTCAGGCCAGGTTCGACTGAGCGGAGCCGACTCGGCGCACAGAAAAAATAAATACTATTTTTTCAAGAACTTATTGAAAACTAATTATATAATATTAAAAAACTAAATTTTATACATAAATATGTCAAATTACATATATTTTTAATATAAAATTTCAAAAAATAATTAACAGATTGGACGGGCGTGCCAGGCCATGTCGAGCCAAACGGGCTATAATATAAGCCCGACATCAAGCTTGACCGAGTCGACTTAAACGAGTCTGTGCTGTGACGGGCTAACGGGCCTATGGCCAAGCCCAAACACGACCCGTGCCATGCCTCGGGGTTGCCTGGCCCGCTCCGCCCTCATGTTGTGCCGTGCTCGGACCGGGACCGGGCCTCATGCGGGCCCATTTGGCCCGACGCAGATGTAGCCTGCCGGGTGCCTGGGTTACTGGGTTGTGTGCAGTGAGGTGTTCCAGTGCACATGGACACGGTGGTCACTGGATAGATGGGCAAGCAACCACGATCGGGTTTGCGGTCACTTTCGACTTTGTGCACCTCAGGAAACAGAATCGTTATCTTCTCGGCGCTCAGCGATGCTCTCACAAGTCACGAGTCGCAAATTTCTTCGTGTATTTCGCCGCTATACCCATCGCTATCAGACTATCACGACCCTTGTGATGCCCATACAAAATTTCCCTACCAAATGAGACCGGCAATTTGTCCGGTAGAAATTAGAGTCTTCGGGAGCATCGGGATGGCGAACCAATCTGATACTTCCATCTGCATCTTTTTGTTCCTTCGTTCAGGAGGCAGGCGAAGACATCGGCATTGACTGGAAATATCATGTGCAGTAGGAGTGATCTGTAGGTATGAGTAGTAGCACTACACGCGGGCCGGGGTAGTACACCACCCGGGACAGGGGACAGCTCTACGAAATTTTCAGCCCCACGCCGCCGGTTAGCAGGCTCCTCCAGGCAGAGCTGAATTTCAATCTTCCAGAGAAAATTCCTTTTTTTTTTTTTTTACCTGTGAAGTGAATTGCTGCTGCCAACTAACGCTCGTTGATTACTTGCCTTGATTGTCTATGTTGAGAAATTTTTTTGAAAGAGGGATAAATCCCCCGGCACGAAGTCCTGCGTCGGAACCGCACGCAGGCGATAGCCGCACTACCACCAAGCCGCAAGCTCGTCCGCAGTCTATGGTGAGATGAGATCACAAAAAGATTATTGAATGGTTGCTTGGTTTAGACGTCCTTTGGAATGTAGAGATTTTCTCAAGTATTATTATAGTATAAAAATCAGTTCATTCACGAAAAAATAGTATTTAGAAAATTTTCTCACAATCCAGATGTGACCTTAGTTTGTATACATCACACCTACTGAATATTATATATATCTATGTCATGAATTTTATTGAAATTAAATATAAATTTTATAGAAACAAATTTAATTTTATTGAAAATATATACTTCCACCGTTCTTTAATTGATGTCGATGTTGACTTTTACATTCAACTTTGACTATTCGTCATATTAAAAAAATTTGTTCAAATATGTAAAATTTTAAATTGTGACTCAAATAACTCTAATGATAAATTAAATTATAATAAATTATATAAAATTTATCAAATTTTTTTGAATAAGACGAGTGATGAAAATTAAATAGAGAAGTCAACAGCAACATCTATTAAAGAACGGAAGGAATATGATTTAGAATTTTTTCTGCAATAAAAAAAAACCTTAGAGTTTACTAACTCCAACCCACCCCCCTTTCCGATATTATATTGGTGAGGTAAGCAGAGGATAAGGATTCTGGAGAACACCTCTAGCTCCATCTCATCGTAAGCCACTCTGAGGCTAGCCGCGACGGTAGCTCAAATCGAAGCGGATGAGTTGGCACTGTAAAATCGATTGTTCAACTGTTTGATGGCTGCACTGCTTTTTATATATCTTGCGTCAACCTCCTCTTCCACATGAGAAGGAGAAAAAAGGAAGTGGATCATGGATTAGTGAGGTTGCAAATATTACTCTCCACACATTTTTTTTGAAAGAATATTATTACTCGGTTTTTATTGAAAGCTGAATTTGAAACAAAGTCAAGCTAGGATTACCCGTTTTACAGTTCTAGGATAAAATCGAAAGAGAACCATAAAGAAAAGCAACGCACAGAGACCATGGCCGACATAAGAGCTAAATCTCAACAACATCAGTCAAGCAGGCGGCCGAGCTTGATCTCCCCAGAGACACCATCATCTTCTTAACAATTGCCTCGATTTTCTCCTTTGCAGTGACTTTCATTACCGTTTCCATATCCTCAGGACCGACTCAGATGGTCCGCTTGTCTAGGGGACCGAGGAAATCATGGGAGAAGCTGCGCATTCGATGGACGTCAGCATTGCGTATCCGAGCATTATGCCTGGCTTCCTTGCGCTTTCGCGTCGATGGCCGACGAGTGCCGTGGAAAATTACGTCCTCTGCTTAACGTAGATGAACGCTGCCGCGGCAGCGGGCATGACCGCAGCAACCTTGTACGTGAAGGCGACAGTGAGCGCGGCCATTAGCAGCCAGATGAGCGCTTTCAGCTGGTCTCGGAGCGGGCTCGGCGCGCTCATACCGCCTCAGGCAGTACAGGAGCAAGAGGAGGTCCACGTACGAGAAGGCCACGAACGCCAGGGCCCCGGGGTCGCCGCGGGAGCGGTACACGGCCATCCCGGAGCTCAGCGTGAGGTAGCCGAATCCCGCCGTCTCCCACCACGGGAAGCGGCCGCCCTCGTCGTCCCCCCTCTGCAGCAGCGGCTCTCGCACAACGGGCGCTCCCTTGTGCCAGCTTATTGCTCGCGCCGCTGTGGGCATTGCCGATGTCATGGATGCCATGGCTCCTGCTTCACTTGCAAGCCTTGCATGCCCCATGAGCATCTTTATAAGCGCGGCCAGAGAGACGTTATAAGGAAATTGCATTACGCCGTATCGTGGAAACTTCAACGGAAAATTCGCGGAACTTAATGTCGTATGTAACACGCTTCCACGTGACGATACCACAACGGTCTGC